>JARHVA010001002.1:1507500-1642500 GCA_037957365.1 Torreya grandis | reverse complement strand
TCCTGCACTAGGAAAAATACTTTGCATAACAAGATTATTTCTTACCCATGGCAAACATGAATGCAATATCCATAAAAATCTAACAATATCCATAAAAACCCTTGTATATATTTAAATATAGGGTTTCAAGATAGCCACAAGCAAATTTAGAGCATACTATAGAATATGTATGAATTGATGACAAACTAAAAAATGACATGCATGAAAATAATCAACTTGGTTTTCCATTCCAATAAATAACTATGGCATCTATGAACAACAAATAAATGTGAAATATCTCACAATTAACACACTAAAAATTACTATGCATAAAAAGGTTTTTTCTTACCCATGGAAAACATGAATGCAAGCTATGTATGTGACCAGAATCAAAGATCTCAAATAATGTAAGATTGGTACCAATTTCAAGTCACTTGAGGGGAATATGTTAGTTTGATAATAAGTTCATACAAGTTTTTAGTTTTCAGTTTCCAATCAGTTCATACATTATTCTACACAATAAAGTTCTTTCTTACCCATGAAAAACATGAATGCAACATCTATAAAACCTTAACCATATCCATAAAACCCCTTACATATATTGAATTATAGGGTTTCAATCACAAAAAAAAAAAACATATAAAAGGATATCTATGAACTAAATGAAAATTGAAAAAATCAAATATAAGAAAATAATTAGTTCGGTTTTCTATTCTAATTTAAAAAAAATGGAATCTATGGACAACGAATAAATGTAAAATATATCAAAATTAGCACTCTGAAAATTACTTTACAAAAAAAAAAGGTTATTTCTTACCCATGGAAAACATGAATGCAAAGAATATGTTTGGCTAGAATCAAAGAGATCAAATAATGTAAGTTTGGTACGAGTTCCAAGTCACTTCAAAAGAATTTTTCAATCCAATGAAAGTTTATATAAGTATTTAGTTTTTAATTTTTAATTAGTTCATATATTATTATGAAAAATAAGGATCTTTCTTACCCATGAAAAGCATGAATGCAATTCCTATAAAACCATAATTACATCCATAAACCCCATTAATTTATTGACTTATAGGGTTTCAAGATAGCCAAAGCAAATTTAGAACATACTATATGATATGTATGAAAAAACTAGAAACTAAAAAACAAAATTCAAGAAAATATTTGGTTCAATTTTCTATTCTAATAAAAAAATATGGAATTTATGAATAACTAATAAGTTTGAAATATGTAACAATTAGCACTCTTAAAATTACTCTGCACAATAAGGTTCTTTCTTAGCCATGGAAAACATGAATGCAATGACCTCTAAGAACCTTGTTGTGATTTGAGAACATAAACTGAGTTATGTTGTTCTTTTTATTGTGAATTTATGCGGTAATAATAATGATTATTTCTATTAAGCATCAATCATATACTATCCCTAAACCTCTTTAACAAAAAACCTCCATTTCTCCCTTGAGGTAATTAACTATATGAAAAGGGTTGCATTAAAAATACATAGCACAAACCCTTCTACATGGCACCTATTATACCTTAACTAGTCCAAACATTGTTATTTTAACCTATCTACCTTCATCCTTATTGTTACCATGGGGACGTGATGTAAACCAACACCAATAAACCTAAATTTAGATATTTTCCAACTCGATCCCTTCAAAGGATTCAAATATGTAATGCATAAGGCACATTTTTAAAAATTGATATGGGGTTATATCATAATTTTTCCTTGGGATAACTTTTTAAATGGTTTTTTACCCTTTTTCATATCATTGTATCCACAAAGTGGATGGTAATTCTAAGCTTGTGCTTGCATATGTGGATCCACATTGGCAGGTTTCAGTTTTAGTATAAGAAAATAATTGACAAACATGATAAAATTGGTCCCACATTCACTTCAAAACATGCAAAAACAAGAAGGATATTAACCTTCATTTTCTATAAGGATTGCCACTGGTTAATTTTTTAAGAGTTTCATTATTTCAAAGATAGTTTGGTAGTTATTTTAACCTATTTTTGATAAAATAATAAAATTGTAATATGATTATGGGTATGAAACTAGAGAATATCAAAATGTTAAAGATGCACAATAATCAAAAGTTTTGATTTTGATAAAATGCTAAATATGGAAAACTATTTTTTTTATGAAAGCACTAGGAAGAAAACAACTTAGCTCAAACTGGGATTTCTATTGACTATTTTGTATGTCTCATAGTGAAAATCAACAAAAGAGTTGACTGTGCATGTTTAGAATTAGGAACAAAATAAGAAATTACTTCTGGACAGGTATGTTGTAAGTGGATGACAACACAAGACACTCATGTTCATTGACTGCGAACTTGCCCTAGTTCATTGTGAAAGTTGACTGACAAGAATAAATAGAGAAAACATGATTTTGACAATGACATATCACAAATAGGATCAGAAGGTATCTCTAACCAGGGTCATTATAACTAGACAACAACATAGGTCACTCTAGTCTATTAATTATGGACTTGTCCCAGTTGACTATGATAAAAAAACTGATTATTGTGCCTTTTGTGCTATATTTACTGATCAATATAAAATATTGTGATTTATATTGTGCCACATAAAATTTGTTGTGTTGTTTATCTTATCTTTGAAACTCTAAGGGCACTTTGATAGCTGTAAAATATGTAAAAAATAGGGGAGTGCAATGGTTTGAGATAACCTTAAACACCCCCTTGATGATTGACTATTGCCTATGTATCCAATACCCAAAGGAGGGAAATCAAGCCCACGTAATTTTTCCACCTAAATTGAACATGCAATTGTGCTCCTTAACTATATGTATGTATGGAACTAGAAATATAGCTTTAATACTTGAAAATGATATCTCTTGAATTTATTTGAGGTGTTTTGGACTTGGCTTATGGCTGCTCCTTGTGAATAATAAAAAAATCATGAAGAATGGGGTAAATTTGCTCAAAGTGAAAAAGTGGGTAAGCTTGAATCAAGTGAAGAGCAAGTGGGGGCAATAAATGACTATTGATGTGTATTATTGGCGAGTTTTTTGAAAATTTAATTTTATTGACCTTGTGAAACATATGGGAAGACCCAAAATAATGTTTTTAATTTCAAATCGGTCCATATTTGGTGTGAGACACTATTGACTTAGGTGGATAGGAACATGATAATGCTCCTAACCACTGAGGATGGACCTGTCTTGAAATATTATAGATAGTTTTCCTTAGCAGTGGATAGTATGAGGGTGATATTGAGCAGTTTAAGAATTTGACATTGAAATTTATGTGTAAAAATGATGACAAACAAAGGATCGGAGTTGCAAATAGATAAATGACTTAGAGGAATGGTGAATAAATTTCATGTATTTAGATGCAAGTCATGTGGTTTAGGATGTGTCAATAATTACCATTATTAAATACATATGACCAAATTTATGTGTCTACAATAATCTAGATTAAGAAACCAAGATATGAAGATTTTTTTTGGTTATGATGGATATCCATTAAATGATTCATGGAATATTGTAATTAAAGTTTCAATTAAAATTTACATCAAAATGTTAACTATAAATATAAATTAAACCAACACACCACTACACAAAATCAATGACCATAACAAATTCGTAAACCTAGGTTCACTGCACAAAATAATAGAAGTGGAGGGATAGTGTTGATTAACTCCCTTGCAGGTTCTTATAGTCACTTCTCTCATCTTAAGTCTTAGGATATTTTCATGAATATGTTTCTATAAACAAATTGATAATAATTCTTGTCCTTCTATTGAACATAAGGTAACTCATGTTTATGTCCTCTAAGTGATTTTCTACGTATTGAGCCAAAAGGAAATAATTATATCAATTAATCACTATAAAAAACACAAATGTAAAGGTTCAAATGTGACAAACATGTAAAGGAAATAATTATTGGGAATGGGCATATTCATTACCTACCATGGTGGATAAGTCAGCTCACATTATTCTTTAACGTTGGACCAAATCACTTTCACCAACAGAAGAGGAGTGGGGATATGGAGAAGGGGGAATAGAAGGGAGTGGTGGTGATTGATCGATCCATGTAGGTTTTTACCTATTGGATAAGTCAACACTCATAGTGTGAAGTCATGACTTATTATTTTTGAAAAATTTGGCACTAGAAATGTGTAAGGGCATAGAGTTGAGGGATAATTCTGTGAACATTTACCCTAATGTGTACATGTTATATTAATTTAGGCTCAAAAATATCGATCTGTAATACATATGTGTTATTTATAATTGACATAATGCATACACATTATGTCAACATAGAAACAAAAGCATAAAAGGCCCAAACCCCTATTTTTTATCATTTTCCCTCATTTTATTTTCTGCTTTGCCCTTCTCTAGTTTTCTCATGATCACGTTCTGCTTGGAGGAGGAGAAAACATGCTATATTTGCCCATTATCTCAATAAATCGATAATGTCACTATAGAGGAGAGGTAAGTAATCAAAAACCAAACCTATTAACACTATATTTTATCAATTTTTTTATTTTCATTATTTTATTGTTAAAACCCTTTTTTAACATCTCATTCAATTATAAGAGGATAACCTACTAACCCTCTTCCTAACCCTCCTAATCTTCCTAACCCTCCTAGCCCTCCTACAGTTCCATAAGACCCCCCAGGAAGTCAGGAGGATTTGGATACACACATAATGGAAAAAGATAGAAATTGAACAAATAATTAAGAGAATAAGGGACCCCAGATTGACCAACACCTACCACACCGTTGTGGCCAACACCCTAGATTCAATATTAGGTCAAGTTAACTTGATAATGATTCAAATTGATAGATGGGCATCATATAGGGATAGATGTAGCTTTTACTGTGTTGATAAATTGTCAGCACATGGTATAAAGGACAAATAAATATCAAAAAACTTATTTGTGTCTTATTCATTGACCGAACAACTAATACACCCTTTTCACTATCCAAAAAATGCTTCCTAATCCATAGATGCTAGCACAATTTAATTAGAAACATTTTTTTAGATTGATGGTGGATGGTGTTTGATTACCCATTGTGTAACAACCATGAAGTATGATTATATTTTTTGAAGAAAATCTACTAAAATTTTATCATCAATGAGATTCCCAACTATTTTGACTACTCAGAGTTTTAGCATTGAGGTAAAGGCTTTATGTGAGATAGACTAGGTGCATGTCATGTGCCTAATCAACCTGCAAGGGTCCCCACCCAAAAGCTATTTCATATTGAGATCCCCTCTATGATGAAGGAGGTCATGGAGACACTTTGCATGCACTTAGTGTGCTTACTAACACACTCATTTAACATACAAGTAAGCTTTCTGAGATTGATGTTAGAGCTACTCCACCCAATGTGTATATTTGACCCCACTGTTGTAGATGTTGTGGTGCTATATGAACCAAACCTTCAGATGATGATGGTGGTGATTCTAAGGGCTTAGATAATATACTTTTGAGTGAGGAGTTTTTGACATGTAAATTTTATGTGCACACATCAGTCACTACACATGTGCAGGTATATTTTATCTTTGACATGTTAAATTTCAGTTGTATTTATATCTAAAATCTAAAAAATAATTTACATAGAAATCAAATAATATATATGTAGTTTTTTATGTTGTAAGAGGAGACAATGCCATCATCTTCATGGTCTAATATTGCATTTTTGGGTTGCCAATGTTTACATATGCACAACTAGTTTTTGGGCCATCTACTAGTGCATCGTTGATGTTACTAGGCCAATGTTCACATATACAAAGGTAATTTTGAGTTAATATTATACCCTGTGTACATGTTTTTATTTATATATATCTATGTTCTTGACTTGTTAGGGATTAGTTTATTACATTGTGCGAGTTTAGATATTTATTGAGAGGTAAATATAATATTGGTGATTTAGTTATTAGATAGGTTAGTCGAATATATTGTGATAACAATATATTCATTTAATAGTCAGTTTGTTAAGTGTAAGAGATATTGGTGGATATTGTATCTTCCCAATTATAGGAAATAACTTTCCTATATAAATGTAATATCTTGTATAGAATTATATAGCATAAGAAATAATATAGCAAAGATATTTTTATGTGAAAATTATTTTTTATGTTTGGCTCTCTACAACTTTGGTTTTACTAATATCTGGTATCAGAGCAGGATGGGGTTGTGAGAATTTGTGAGGGCATCCATTATTTTATCTTGCCCCTAGTAATGGAATATTGTTGTTTCAACTAGATCTGTATAATATTAGTGTAGATTTAAAGTATTTCTTTCACGTGGTGTCTTTGGTGTGCTTAGTTTGTTGTCTAATTACATAGACATGTATGTGTTGTTCTGAGTAGTTTATAATATAAAGAAAGAAATCACTGTATTAGAGCATCAATTTTAGATTAGATCAACACTAATATTGTCTATCATTGAAGACACATACACTTGGAAGAGTCAATGTTCATGATTCTGCTACGGTGATCCATAACATAAATCCTCTCCTATAGTATCAGCGTTTAATTCAACATCAAAACTATTTGGTCATGATTGTATCAACAAAATTTGGGCATGTGTGACTTCACTTTAGATCTTCATTGTCTGCATTGAATATTTTTTTGTTGCTAAGACGATAGAAGACTATGAACTTTTATTGCCATCATGTCTCTCTTGGCATACTCAGCACAATTGACATCTGGGTTTCATTCATTATCCAACCACTATGCTTGTTGGATTAGATCTCCATTACAAGATAATTATCAATGAGTGTATTATTGCATGTTGTGCAAACTCATAATGAACTCACATCAAACTATGGGATCAACATATAGTCTTTCAACATTTTAGTGTTAATGGAGAACAAACCATGTGATGCATGAACATAACTAGTTGGGTGCATATTATTTTGAATTAGTTCTCATGCCTATTGCAATGCTCATTATTTGTCTTCATTCATAATTATGCATAATCTGGCTTACACCAAGCTCGATCTCACTATTTACTACATTTATACCATACTTGGAGTCTCCCACATAACATCCATCACCAAAAGTGTTGTGTCTAATGGGTAATCAATCTCATATCCAACTACCAACCTGTGGTTTAGGTAATATTTTGGTCAAAGTCAATTAGGTCCACTAGCCTATCCATAGAATCTTTTTATTAGTTTAATTTTTAATAGTCAGTTTATGTCATTTATTTTTTAGTTTAGTTTTATATTGATCTGTTCTTTGATCAATTTAAGTAGTAAGTTTTTATTAAAAACTTTTATGGTGTCATTGTTTAGTGAGTTATTTGTTGTTTATTATTTGTCAAAAACTCAAAGTTGTCGAGTCATTATGCTCAAAGTTATGTTTAAAAATATTTCATTAGTTTTTAGGTCATTCTTATTTAATGAAAAGTCTAAATTAATTTTGAGGTTTTTTTAATAAGTCAAAAAGTCTTTTTATTAAGTTATTGTGAAAATCCAAATGTATCAAAATTGATTTATTTTAATATTGTGTGTCATCATATTTTCAAAGTCAAAAACCTCTTATACAGAAGCATTATTGGGCGAACCCAACATCCTGAGTCATATGTGTCAGTTATGTGTGTGGGAGAGTTTTGTCTTTAAAAATTGCATGCAAAGGTTTAAATTCATTGACACATCAGCTATAGGAGGAAATGAAGGTTAGAGGTTCTAGAGTCTCTCATCAATCACCAATGATGGGGCCCAGATGTTTTGGTGAGATTTTGTGTGGTGTATTTTTTATAGTTTCTGCTATGTGTTTTCAAAATAAGGACAAAATAATATTCCTATTCGAGATTTGTAATTTGTGTGTAATTCCAAACATAATTCTCTATTATGAAAACATTGTGAAAGGACATAAAGCACCAATGTAACTTAGTTCATGGATCTTGAAAAGGTTTGTGGTAAGATCCAAAAAACCATCGGAGGTGAACAGTTGATGGGTCATGTTCATGTCAAGGTTTATGGTAAACCTAATTAAAACCATGGAAGGAGTAAGCCTTTCTTTGTATCAAGGTCATGGGCCAAATATTGCATGCCACAAGGGGTGAGAATACTACAGGTGAGAGTGTGGATGTTTTTACACAATGTAAAAACTAAGGGGGGGAATGTTAAGGATTAGTTTATTACATTGTGTGAGTTTAGATATTTACCGATAGGTAAATATAATATTGGTGAGTTAGTTATTAGATTGGTTAGTTGAATATATTGTGATAAAAATATATTCATTTAATAGTAAATTTGTTAAATGTGAGAGATATTGGTGGAGATTTTATCTCCCCAATTATAAGAAATAGCTTTCCTATATAAATATAATATCTCGTATGGAATTATATAGCAGAAGAAACAATATAACATAGATATTATTGTGTGAAAATTATTTTGTGTGTTCGGCTCTCTACAACTCTGGTTTTACCAACATGACTAAAAATCATACATGTTCAAATTAAAATTTGAATGATAGTGATCTATGAATGTAAATTATATGTGTGAGATATGTTGAAAGAGACATAGAGAAAATCCCTAACCTAATAACCCCTAATTGAATATATACCTTATAGGATGAATATGGATATTTTAATGATTTTAATAATGATCAACCTTCTAGAGAGTCTCCTTCAATGTCTAATGATGTCTTTCTCCCAATTTTTTTCAAAATATATTCTTCTTACTATTTCTTATAATTTAATATTGGTGGTGTTCCTTCACCTTCTCATACTTCTTTTAATGCTTCATAAGTTTTTTGATTATCATCTCTTCTTCATAGTGTTTATTAAGTACTTAATATATTCCATTGTTGCCTATAGTACCACTAATTATCTTCTAAATCATTAAGTTAGTTCCCTTGTGTGATTCATGCATGCTATACAATATATTAAGTTAAATTTATCTATCAAGGATCTCAAAATTCAAGTACACTATTATTAAATAGTACACTCTTGGTCTATTTTATTCATATGTCCTTTTGACCATTTTTTCACCTAATTTTGTGCTTCTCTTTTTCATATTTGTATTCTCTTTGTGTGTCTACTTCCATGATAATAAGGTCATAACTTGATATAAAAAAATTTAGAAACACACAACTGCACAATGCATGTATATAGGATAAAAAATAAATCAAGAAAATGAGTAGAGTTTCAGAGGCTAAGAGTGATAAAAATTTAAGTATAAGGCTTGAATTGAAGTGGCTAGGGAAAATTATCATCTCGATTCCTCAAATTACATCATTTCCATTTGATTATGCAAGTGAAAATTCATATAAGGATCGGGTTTTACATCACCATGAATTATTTTTAAGATAAATTATTTGTTGTTTTCCAATTTATATAGAGAAAAGAGTTCTAAAAATTATTTTAACTGGTTATGGGTTTAATAAAAGAGACAAACTTGCCATATATATTTAATATTTTCTAAAAAACTAAGTGAAGTTATTTGTTTAGTTGATGATCAATGTAGATCATCCTCCATATCTACGAGCTGATATAGAGATAGACATCATTACTAGAATTTAATTTATGTAGGAACTCATCGAGGTACATGGTAACTTGTAATTTTGAATTATAAATATATATCTATTTTAATAATTTTACTAGATAGTTGATCAAATGTAACTTATCTGAATGCATTTTGTATGTAGGGTTGTTTGATGACATTGGATATTCCCATTCAGATCATTAGCAAAGGCAACTTCTTGTGTTTTATCCCCATTTCACATGCCTATTTGTGCAACACAACCTATCACTAAACTTGTTAAACATCAGATGCAGATTGATCATGACCATAGAGTGCATGTTTAAATTGATTTTGTATTCTAATTTAAAATTAATTTTTGAACTTGGTTGTATGTAAAATATTTAAATTTTCTAATAATATTTGTATTTAAATAGGTTTAGATATAAGCAAGCTATGTGTTGACCAAATTTGACTTTTAGGTCAAATTTGGACCCCTATAGGTAAAAAATTTGATTTTTTAAATGTTCAGGGGTCAAATCCTTTTTCATAGGATATATTATAGTTCATTTTATGTTATTTAATACCTTTTATCATTGTCTAATAAGTTTATTTATCTTTTTGGGTTATTTAGTGGGATTTTAGGGGTCATAAATGTAAGTAGAATAGTTCCTAAGGTGTCCAAGTGTCCTATTTTCCTTTAAAACATCCAAGAGGTTAGATTCCCTATCATGTATGTTAGTTCAATCATAATATTGTAGTTTGTCTAACCAAAGATCAAGTAATCAACTAAAAATGATGAGTTTGGCACTTGTACAGCCCATGGAAGAAGGTGACACATGGGAGAAGGTGGTGGAACATATATTAATATTCCTAAAACTCATCTCAACACTTGACATGCTTTGGAAGTTCAAGTTTTAATCCAAAACTATGCTGCTAATTTTAAACCTTTTTAGACATATAGAAGTGACCATCAGGTTTGTGCTAGTATAGATAGTTGAAGAGGTTTCAGGTCAAATTATTTTGGGAGGTGGTAGAAAAATTAGATACCTTAATTTTCATAAAAATATTTACAAGTTGGTAAACCATGCTTTATGAACCATCCTTTACAATCTAATTATGTTTTTCTATTGATTTTTTCCTACACCCTATAGGTTTTGATCCATTTTTGGCAAGTCCATACAAACTAGTTGGTGATGTTGGATCCAAAGGATGTTTTATCTCTTCTCAGATGCTCTCCATGATTAGTTTCATGTTTCATGGTGTCTTGATGAGCAAGTTGTCTCATGTTGTAGGAAGGTGTCACCATTGCAAAGTTCTAGTCAATTCTTCCTTATTCTAGAATGTTGATCTTTTACAGAGGTTTTAAGTGAATAAAAGATGGTGTTTCATAGGTCTCAAGACCATATGACCATCTCTTCACATGTTTGGTTTCATCATATTATTCTTGGGCAACTTTCAGTCCTACCATTCATCTTAGTCAACTCTTTACTCAATGTCATGTTGAAGCACATATGTATAGAGCTTGTTTAGCTTATTCATGGAGTTGTACTCAGGGTGTATTAGTTGTATAAGTCATCAATATCTGAGGGGAGTTCATTTGGTTTTTAAATAATATACAATACTAGTCACAAAGTCTTTCCTCACACCAACCAATCATTAGAGACCCCTGCCCACTTTGTTCTAGATGTATGCAAGAGATTTTCACATTGGAATAGTGTTATGGAGCTTGTATTAAGACCTCTTTGATAATAATCATGCATTTTAAAGGTTTTAATTTGAGTTTGAGTTGCTTTTGAGACTCATTTATCCACATTTTCTACTCAATTCTAGACACCCTACCTGCATACAACCCATATGCACCTACAGGAGCCTTTTGATGACATCATGTTGAGAGGAGGAAAGATTGATATGGTTTTTAATCTCTTAAGATTTATAAAGGTGAATTGGGATTCTTGGTGAAGGCATAGAATTGTCTACAAACCTAAACACTTTGTATACTGCCCAATCGATCTACTACTTGTGTATAAAGTGACCACCTATAGGTGGCACCTCAAAGCCATGAGGGCACTTGTACAGAAGGTTGGGTATGGTAAAGACTCCTCTTAAATCCTAAAATGTTGATTGATCATTACAAACATGTTTTATATGTCAAATGGGCAAAAGAAGATGTAAGATACCTTGAAAGAAACAAAGACCGAGTTTAGGGAAACCTTCCCTAAAATGTGAAAATAGAGGTCCAAGGGATTTTTTTTGAATCTCTTATAGCATGATTGAAATGACCTTTGAAACATCTAAATAGGTGAACCTTATAGACTCTAGTATGGACAAGAGGCATGCACAAAATTGAGTTAAAAAGATTAACTGAAAGTGGTTTTTGAGGGTCCTAAATATACCCTTAGAAACACTGAAACCTTGCACTAATTTCTACAGGATTTAAAGTTTGGATGACCTTTGACAATGTAAAGAGCAAGCAAAGCATATTATCATGGATAAAATGGTTCTACTGATTAGATAGTGTACAAATAGGCATGAAAGTCACTTTTATGATGATGATGCATAGTTTTCAAGCTCCATGGACATCTAAAAGTGTCCCTCTACAAAAAAATGTTCACCTACAACAAGGTATGCAAATAGTGAGCTAACATTGGTGTTTTGGTGATGTTTTTAGGCATCCAAGGTGAGTAAAGGTATAAAAATATACTTTGTGACTCAAGGTATTAAAATGAGGAATTTAAACACCATGACCAAGCTTATTTAAGGCTAATATACACCTATAACTATCATTTTGGTAGAGTATCTTAGTCAACAGTGAAGGACTAATTTTATGAGCTCAAAGTGCATATGAAGGGTTAAAGGGAAGTTAAAATGATGAAATAAACCCAGGAACACCTTATTAAAGGCCATTATGATCCCCATAAACTTTTTAATGTGTGAAAAATCCTATACAGACCTCTTAGAGCCCTGTATGCACTTACAATTGAAGGTGTAGTCTTGAGCATGAATTGAGGGTAAGGAGGTGAACTTGCTTTGGAAGAAGGAGAGGGTTTAAAAAAACTCAAAATGATTCATGATTGATAAATAATGTGTTTAAAAAATATATATGAATCCTTCAAGATGATCATTTGCTTTTCCTATTAGCCTAAAGGTAACAATCCGTACAGTTGCACTAATGGACTCTTTGTTCAATGGGTAAGAATGAAGAATCCAAAGAAGAGGAATGTTTTATGGGCAAATTCCAAGATTATTTAGAATAAATTTGAGTATATATAATTTTTAAGGAGCCTAGTAACATTGGTTTATCCTGAAGAGGTCATTCTTAGGTTGATTTGGGAAAAATGTAGGAAACAGTCCTTTTTGGAGGCCTTTTTTGGGCATTTTGAGTTGGTTATGTGCCTAATTGGATGAATCCAGATAATTTTTTTGATAAAATTTTAATTATGACACAATAAAACTAATATAACCTTAATTTTTCATTGAATAAGAGGGTTATACCTCACTGTTTTATCTCGGAGGTCAGCCTGTCAAGAAAAATCAGGGTTTGGCAAAACAAGCTAATGAAGCCAAAATGGGCAAAGGTATTGATAAGAAGATTTGGGAACATAAAAAAACATATTTTGAGGTTTATTAAGGGTAAATATATGACAATAAGCACTATTCCAATCTCATAATTCTCAAAATGATCAAAACACCCTTGCACACAGTCCAACTAGACAAGTTCCTATTAAGCCTAGTTGGTGATTGAGAGGAAGAAATGAAAAGGAGTGATTTAAAAGTTGTGTGATGGTTTTATAATATTTAATTAAGTATTAATAATCATGAGACACCAGACTATCCATGAAAAATTAGTCCAAATAGCCAAAACTAGCAGGGTGCATGTTAAGCCCATTAGGCCTTGAAGGGACCTAGAGCCAATTAGGGGTCCAACTTCACTTCTAACTATCAGTGAGCTATCTAGTTTATTGGATCATGTTTATGAGATGTATTTAGACATTTATTATATTTTTTTATGAAAATAAACTCACAAGAAAGCTAATTTTTGCTCAGAGACAGTCCAAGCATGCAGAAAAGGTAGAAATAAGCTCGATAGGGTGATTTCAAGTGCTCATATCTCCTCTGAGAATATGCATGGAAGACAAATTATTTTGGAGGGGTTAGTAGGGTATATTAACATAATTTTTTTTAGTTATAATGTCATGTATTTATGAACAAAGCTTAAGGAAGAAATTGTCTAAAACCCATACTAAACCCTTTGAGAGACCCGATGGAGAAAACAAGCTTAGAGAGCTATCCAGTTGACATAGTTTGACCATGAAAGTGATTATAAATTGTAAAGGAATCTATAAATATCCTCCCAACCCTTTTTATTTGTACGTAATTATATAGACATGGTACAAAATAGGGTACTTTTGACTATTTTATGTGTTTTATAGGTTCTAGAAGAGTTCTGAAGATGAAATCAAGTTTGGGAGGAAGTTATGGAATTAATATAACTCCATATGGACATATAATTATTTAAAAAAAAATTTAAGCGTTTAAAAAATATCTCTCATCTTAGCTAGTCAAAATCGGCATAGTTAACACAATGGTGAGAGGGGTGAAAACTTCAAGTGTGAGCCTTTTTAAGGTGTACGTAAGAAGTATAAGGACATGGAGAGTATTTAAAAGTTCCATACTCTCTCTCTCATAGATTTTCATGTAAAAATTAATCCAATTTTGAGGCCAGGTGTGAGGGGTGACTGAAAGAGGAGTTTTTTTAGACTGTAGGCAGTGATGGTTTACTTCCAAGAGATTCTAGATGAGTAGGACTACAACCAATGCATGGAGAGGCATATATAAAATAATTACATCTAATTTTAATCATAATACCTATCCATAACTAGTTTTGGGATTTTAAATAGGTCCAAATCATGCAAGCAATTTTTTTATCTAAGACAAGGAATTTCATGCCACTTTTCATAAGTTTCATGACTTGTATGGACACATGGAGTTCCTAAAATTGTATGGTTCATTTAAAATATATTTATCATGCATATTTAACTTATTTTATCATCTTTATAGGTGTCCAAGTGACCTTTGGACTTCCCTTGTCTCACCTCTCTCCCAAATGCTATAAATATTGACCTTTTTGGCTCTTTTGGGTAGCCTTCATTGGTTAATGGTGAAATCCTAACCAATTTTGTATTTGAATGACTCTTAAATAAATAAACAAGTGAACTTACCTAATTACATGCTATAAAATTGATTTTTGTTGTAATCTTATTGTTCTTGTCTAGTAGAAGATGATCTTTTCTAGCATGTTATCCTTGATTGTTCACCAAATGTGCTGAAGATTAATTTTTATAGGTCTTTGTTAGTATTATATTTTAATGTATAAGTGTTTTAGAAGTGTTACATAATTTTATTCTCTAAAATAATCATTCAATACCCTCCTAAGCATCAAAATACCTCTTGAACCTAGCATATGAAACATTAATGTAACAATCTATCTTGTGTTGTGAGTTTTGTGTGAAGAAAGCTTTGTTTTGCTCTAAGTAGTATAATTTTATTCAATAGGAGGAAAATAAATATTGGTGCATCACATTTTAGATTTCTAATTTTGTCTCCTTAACCCTTTTCATGCAAATTTGATAAGTGAAAGATTGTTTCAAAGAGTGCATCAAGGGAACTAGCCCTTCTAGAGATTCATCTCACCAAATTGACCACCCATAGCAAGTGAGATGTTTCCATTATGACAATTGGATGAGGAGAGTTGAGACATGTACTTAAGGGGTGAAAATACAAGTGACAACACTATGAGCATAAAATGGCTTGCAATTAGACCTTGTGGAATCCAAGGCATCTGAGGGATCTCCATCTATGAGTAAGACATCCCAGGGAGAGTCTTCTTCGAGGAAGGAAAAGAGAGGGAGACTATTTAATGAGTAGGATGCCTTATATGATGTACTTATTTATATTCCTATATGTAAATTTACATGTTTTTGGCATTATATTCATATATAAAATTCATTCAACATTCTAGTATGTTGTTATAGGATGTAATTTTTTATATGACTATATGAAAATGTATGTATTATTAGTGTTGTATGCTTATATGGCATTCACTTGACATTATATTATGTTCTTAATTTGTATGCCTTTATGTATTTTATGGATACATGTGTGTTTGTGTGTGTGTGTTCACATTTTGTGGTGATTATCTTTCCACATATAATTTAGCTAACATTATTATTGTAAAACTAAATTTGATGGTTGTATGCCCATATTTAGATATGATGATCTTTAATATTTCCTTTGTTTTATTTATTAAAACTAACTTAAAATATTTCAATATGTGTTATAATTAAAACTATATGGGAGAAAATAGTATAATGTTTGAGATAGAGTTATGTATTACTATGAAGTGCCATTCATGATTGGTCTACACCATTTAGGGTACACCATTTATCACTATTCTATTGTGGATACCCTTATGACACTAATTTAATATCATTTATGACTTGATATTCATGTTTGTATTCATTTAATTTATATATATACTTCATTTATATTATAAGTACATTTGAAACAAATAATGGAATACTTATCTCTTGCATATCTTTTTTGGATGCCCTTATACATTTTACTTGCAAGTTTGATGAAGTAGGTATGTTCTACCTCTACCTTTGGGATGTTATCTCTTTGGAGATGATTTACATTATTATTTGATGCATACACATTTATTGAAATTTTTTCCTCTTCTCGTAATCAACTTTCATTCACCCATGTAATCATGAAGTGATGTTGTGTTATCTCCTTTTGCATAGAGTTCTTGTCCTTCTTTTAAAGACTCTTCTTTGGACCTTTGAAGTAGTGCAAAATTTTAATTCTCATGTCTTCTGGGGATTTGGAATATTGTGTTGGTTATATATCTTTTGTTTCACTTTATAAAATTTATTCTCTTAATCTCCACTACACTTATCTTGGCCATTTCTTCTCTTATCATCATATATCTACTTCATGCTCTAGGAACATGGAAACACTGATAATAAATGTTGTCAAAGTTGAAGTAGTAGTTGGAGAACTCCAAATTTGGTGCTTTATGGATGAAAATTGGTGATTCAACACATTTAGGGTGATGGATAACTTCCAAGACCAGGTTTTTGGCCTTGGATCATGTCTAATTGCAAGACCCACCACCCATTCTAGCCTCAAGAATGCCCTTCCCAATACAAGAAAAATGCAAATTTTTAGCCTAACTTCAGGCATACATAAAATAAAAGCCATAAGTTATTGGAATGAATCAAAAGAAACCTCATGTGAATGTCAAAAACCTCTAATTTCACCCCATATTTCATCAATGAACCTTTAATAATAATGTGCAGAACAAGTTACAGTAATGTGTCTTGAAATATAACTTTTTTATAGTGAAGAGATAAGTTCTTGAGCTCCAATTGGAATTTATGCCTTTAGGACCTCTAGATGTAAATCCATAGTTTTTTGAATGTATATATAGTGAAATAAAATTTCTCCCAAGAATTCAACCTCAAAACCCACTTGGATCCATGTTTTCACTATTTTTTAGAAGCAAGGAAACACTAACAATAAATGTTATCAAAGTTGAAATGAGAGTTATAGAACTCTACCTCCGATGCTTTGTGGATCAAAACTGGTATTTATAACACATATATGGTGGTTTATAACATCTATGACTAGTTTTTTAGCCTTTTATCATGCTTGATTGAGAGACCCACCACCCATTCTGGCCTAAAAAATGCCCTTTCTAATAGAACAAGAATGTAAATTTTTAGCCTAACTTTAGGCGTGTGTAAATTTTTTTTAAGTCATTAGAACAAATGAAAAGAACCCTTATGTGCATGTTAAATCCTTATAATTTCAACTCATAACATATCAATGGAACATTCAAGGTCAATATGTGGCATAAGTTGCAGTAACAGGTCCTAAAATGTAATTTTTTACAGTGAAGAGACAAGTTCTTGAACTCAAACTGACATTTATGCCTCTAGGACATCCAAGTGTAAATAAATCACTTAAATAACATATATGTAAGAAAATTACATGTTTTACCATGACCTCAACCTCCAAACCCATATGGATGCATGTTTTCAGTACTATTCAGGAACATGGAAACACTAACAACAAATGTTGTCAAAGTTGAAGTGGTAGTCAAAAAAATCTACCTTCAATATTTTGTGGCTCAAAAATAGCGCTTAAAACACATATGGGGTGGCATATAACATATATTACCATGTTTTTTTCTTCTAATCATGCCTATTGGAGAGACCCACCACCCATTTCGACCTCAAGAACACCCTTCCCAATACAAGAAAAATGCAATTTTTGCCTACCTTCAGACATACATAAAACATAAATTATAAGTCATTGGAATGAAATAAAAGAACATTTGTGTGAATATTTAATCCATATAATTTCAACCTATATAACATATATGGAATATTCAATACCAATATGTGACACATGTTACATTAATGGTGCTTGAAATGCAACTTTTTTATAATAAAGAGACAAGTTCTTGAGCTCCAATTGGCATTTATGCCTCCAAGAAATCCAGGTGAAAATCCATAATTTATATCATGTATATATAGGTAAATTACACATTATTCCATAACCTCAATCTCTAAACCCACCTGGATGTGTGTTTTCACTAGTTTAGGAGTGTGGAAATACTAACAATAAATATTGTCAAAGTTGAAGCAGCAATTGGAGAACTCTACCTCCAATGATTTGTTGCTCAAAAAAAGAACTTCTAACACATCCAAGGTTATGGATAACATCCATTACTAGGTTATTCACCTCTAATCATGTATGGTTGAGAGAAAAACAACCCATTCCAACCTCAAGAATGCCCTTTCCAATACAAGAAAAATGTAGTTTTTTAGCCTAACTTCAAGCATACGTAAAACATAAACCATAAGTTTTTGGAATAATTAAATATAACCATCATGTTCATGTAAAATAAATATAATTTCAACCCATATCACATTAATTTAACCTTCAATACCAATCCGTGGCACAAGTTGTAATAACGGGTCTGAAATGTAAATTTTTTACAATGAAGAGACAAGCTCTTAAGCTCTAACTAGAATTTATGCCTCTAAGACCTCAAGGTGAAAATACATCACTTAAAAGTTAAAGTGATAGTTGGATAATTCTACTTTCAGTGCTTTGTGGCTCAAAATTGGTACTACTAACATGTCTAGAGTGGAAGATAACATCCATTACTTGTTTATTATCCTCTGATCATGCTCAATCAAGAGACCCACCACTCATTTTGGCCTCAAGAATGTCCTTCCCAATATAAAAAAAATGCAAATTTTTAGCCTAACTTCAGGCATGCATAAAACATAAACCATAATTTATTGGCATGAACCAAAAGAACCTTCATGTTCATGTATAATATCCATAATTTTACCCTATTTCACATTTATGAAACCTCTAATACCAATTTGTGGCACACATTGTAGTAATAGATCTTGAAATGCAACTTTTTGTAGTAAAGAGATAAGTTCTTATCCTCCAATAGGTATTTTTACCTTTGAGACCTCTATGTGCAAGTCCATCACTTGGAACATATCTATCCGGGAAAATGAAATGTTATCTCATGAACAAGACCTACAAATCCACCTGGATGCATATTTTCACTATTATTTAGGAGCATGGAAACACTGATAATAAATGTTGTCAAAGTTAAAGTGGTAGGTGTAGAATTCTACCTTTGGTGCTTCGTTGTTCAAAACTAACACTTCTAATTCATCCAAGGTGGTGGATAACATTTAAGAATAGGTGATTGGCCTCCCATCATGGTCATTCTAGAGACCCATTATCCATTCCATCCTCAAGAATGCCCTTCCCAATATAAGAAAAATGTAGTTTTTAGCCTAACTTCAGGCATGCATAAAATATAAACCGTAAGTCATTGGCATGAACTAAAAGAACCCTCACATATATGTTAGAGAAATATAATTTCACCTTAAAAAATGATAATGGAACCTTCAAGATCAATCTATGGCACACACTGTAGTAATGAGTCATAAAATATAACTTTTTTATAGTGAAGAGACAAGTTCTTATCCTCCAACAAACATTTCAACCTCTGAGACCTTCAGGTGCAAGTTCATCACTTTGAACACACACACACAGACACACACACACACACACATAGAGGAAAATAACATGTGATCCCATGATCATGACCTCCAAATATAATTGGATGCATGTTTTCACTATTGTTCAGGAGTGGGGAAACACTAACAACAAATATTGTCAAAGTTGAAGCAATAGTTGGAGAATTTTGTCTCTGGTGCTTTATGGATTGAAACTGGTGATGCAAACACATTCAAGGTGGTAAATAACATCTAGAACTAGGTTCTTGGCCTCCTATCATGCCCAATCAGGAGAACACTGAGTATTTATATTAAGCTTCTCTTAGCTTCAAGAATATGAAATTATTTACTAATAGGGCCAACTGTATGAAGGTGGGAGCTTATTTGGCACCACTAACCTAAAAAAATATATTATTAAGTAATTAAAAATAAAATTTATATGTACTACCTATAAAATCAATAAAATTTGGTAAAATACAATAATCTACATTTGAAAAGTCAACCTACCTTGGAATTTTAATCCAATGAACCACTACGATCTGCTCTAATCTTGATAGTAGTAACTATAGATTCATGGTATGACTCATGAACATTCCATAGCTTAATGTTTAATGGTATCCCATGATATTTGAACAATTGAATCTTTGTTGTAAGAGCCAGATTTGAATACTGTAGTATTTTCATATGTGTTTCAAAGTCTTCAAACAACCATACATCTAAATTTTTTATAGGATATCATCAAAGCCAAGTTCCAATGACAACCATAGACCCAATGGGATAGTTAATTTTTTCTCTATATATGATTGGAGAATTCAATTCTTTCTTTTCCTCTACACAATGACAAAAGTAGTAAATTATTCCCTCTTCATTGTCCTTATTGACAATAATTTCAAAAGTATGCCTTGTATCAAGATAGATAATAAAAAAATAGTATTTTTTTCCTTTTTAATGATGTTGTTAATATAAATAATAAGAATAAATAGTACATAATGATTAATATTTTATATGGTTGCACTAGATTAGATATAAGGTCAAAGTCATGTGATGATGTCATATATGTGAGTTGTAATGTTGGTAGAACCTGATATGTGCTGATGGAATTAGAGGTTTGCAAATCCATTCATCCACCCACTCTTTTGAAGCACACTCATTCTAAATAGAGTCTATGCATGCCGAATAAAAACATGCCTAGTGTCTTGTATGAATAGTCCAATAACTTATATCTAAGCTATGAAATGAGTGGAGTTCACTTGATCCCGTTACAATCATATAATCTTCATACTTTTCCAAGTGTTCTTCCTCCATCAACCAAACATGTATACAAACAATATAATTTTCTTGAGAACCATGGCCCATTTTGTTATTACACGATTCAATAATTATTTTTGCATCAGTAAAAACAACACCATATTCAAATTTCAAATCCTCTCTTATAATGGCTCCTTTTACATATGCTTCAACACCATCATGTTCCCATTTTCTATGTTTAACCTTAGTGAAACTCCAAATATGTTCTACACTAGTGGTAATGTGCATCCTACTCAATGAGTAAAACATTTGTGCATTCTTGAATTGTGATGTGTAATTATCTAAAAAATATGATGTTGATTAAAATTAATGTTCCTCAGTCAAACATCCATAGAACATCTCAAAACAACCTTACACATACTTTTTAAAATGTGATCAATCATCACTAACACAGAAATGGTACTCCCTTAATATTTTTTGATTTTGCTCTATATTATCAAGTGTATGTATAAATGTTATATGCATGAATATGTCAACCTGTATTGAATTGTCATACTATGAATAAATTTCCATTTTTGGTTTTACTGTATAATTCTTAGCAAAGTTGACTATTGAAATAACATAAGCAAGTGGGAATGTGTCCTTACTTAGCTTGAAATGTTTATTGAACCTTTTATCCCTATGTGTATGCCTTGCATACTCAAAAAATTTCCTCCTTGAATTTTAATATAAATTTTGAAATAGGTATCTATTTTGTAACAATCTCACACCTTTTAGATGTTTAACCCTAGTTTGGATTGTGGAATCCTTACTTACGTAGACAGGGTTAAGGATATATAAATGATAGGGCACAAGGGTGAATATCAGATCTATATCAAGTTAATTATTGTGCTAAAATTAGTTATACCTATTATCAATCAGAGTCATACCCTTGTGAAGGTAGTTTTAGGCCTTCATAGTCTGCTAAAACATGGAAACAATCCTAGGTTGTGGGTGGCCTAATCAACGAATTGAGTCTCTAGATTCTAAGGGATAACTCCCTTTGGTGTATCGATTAGGATCTCTACTCTATGATACAAACTACTAGGAAAAGGGAAGAAATAAAATTGAAGGAAAAATCCTTTCTAGTGATGGTGATACACCTATATTTTTGGTTCATCCACTCAATTTGAGCTTCTAAAAACACTGATTAGACAAGAAAAGACTAAATCTTCAACTCTAAGTGACTCATATGCATAAGTATTTCATGAAAAGGTTCTATTTGGTGATCATAGCTTAAGGGAAATGATGGAATATGCTTGATTCAGGGCACTAAATAGCCACTTATATCCACTATAACTTCAACCAAAAGATATTAAACACAGAACATGCCTTGCATAATCTAATCAACTAGTAACTAGGTAATACTCAAGACTTGAGAAGGAAGAAAATTCTATCACTTATGCAAATCACTGACATAAATACACTATACCACCATTATATAATATGAAAATAATAGTCCTATTTATTTGAAAAGGTTACAAAACTCAATCTCTGGTAGAATTTGGTCTTGCCAAAAGAGGGATTGATTATCAAAATGGCTAGAAAAACCAACTTATATAGAAAAAACACCCAAAGCCGAGATATTAGTGTTGAAAATAGAAGAGGATATCAACTCCCACATCATCCAAGTCTGATTTGAGCTATCTAAAGATCTAAAAATAAAACCCCTTTGTCTTATGCTTTGCATGAAAAACTCTTTGGCATTGGAAAAGGATGGTGGGCCCATCTTGGACTAATATGCTCCATGCATGAAATCTATGCCAAATTGGATGTCTAAAATCAAGCTTGAACTAAATTAAAGCTGAGTTAAAACATGAAAAAGTCCTTCTTTGTGTGGGAAACAAGGACTAAATGTGCCACTTAACGACTAGTCAACTAGAGCTCAAGACTAGTCAACCTCCAATGGTCTCCACTTGCATGAAAAGCTACGTCACATCTTGGACTGAGAACTCCACTTGAAGCTAATATAGAAGTGCCTAAAAGGATTGAATTATATCAAAACCAAGGAGAATCATGACTTATCAACTAGTCAACCCAAGTGCAAGGTTTAGTCAACTCCAACTTACTCCCTTTTGTAGGAAAAGCTTTTGAAGATTGAGAAGCATGCATGAAATCTATGTGAAATCCTTGGACAGCCATCAGTCTCTTGCTCTCATGCATCTATTCCTTCAGTCCAATTATTTTAGCCCTTTTTCTACTTTTATCCCTATCTATTTCCATGGGCTTATTCATATCGAGCATTTATTTCTATTCTTTCTCCACAAACTCATTTGTTTCAGCCTTTCTGCTTGGTCACTTGGTTTTAGGCTTTTCCTTTCTATTAATTTTTTTGGACTTCTTATCCATGGTTATTTGTGTTGGGTGAATATTTTGTCACCAGCTAATTGATGAGCAAAATAGGTTTCTTCAACCACAACATAGAGATATGGGTCGGCCAAATGTGCAGGTTTACCACATCAGAGGTGGACAAATCTCTCCTCTGATCAAGGGGAGGTTCCCTATAAATATGAGGAGCTATATACTATATATATAAGCAGAAAATAATACTCAGGGTAGGACTACACCATCCATCTCTCTTTTTTAGAGATGATGTTCACAGACAAAGGAGAAATCCTGGTGATAATGCTGAAGGCACTTCTCTTCTTTCAGAAGTGGTCTTACAACAGGGCACAAGAGTTCTTTCTAGTGGGTAACCAACAGGTAACAAGGGTGCAGTAACCAGCAGAATGAGGTGTAACACAAAGTCTCCACCTGAACTACCCAAAGAGTGAAATACGAGGATAATGGGGGCACAAAATCATCCCAAGATCCTTTACATAGAAAAAAACTAAAAACATGCTGAAGACAATGGTGAAAACACAAAGTCTTTCCACAATTGGCTTTAGGACACCTTCCTGATTGCTTCCACTAATTCTGCTTGTTAAATTAAATAAACATGAATGCTCCTAAGAAATGGACATAAGAAATTTTTTTTAGAATAACACAAGCTATAACAACATAAAGTCTGAAAGTAACTTGCTTTCTCATTCAGATAAAGAAATATGATCAAAAATCTGAGCTCAAAGTCTCAGTAATCGTCTTTCAATTTGGGCAGAGTTTTGCTTCTATAATCGAGAGATCTCTCTTTTTTAAAATAAAAGATTACAATATATATCAACCAAGAAAGACTTGGCACTTTGTTCCATGGAATGACCCATGTTGCATTAAATGCCTTGAATGCATTTTTAGTTCTGTCAAGGGGCCATGCTTGGAATAGTGCTTCAGCCTTAACTATGGCATGCCAATTCATCTCATATGTCTCCTCCAAAGTATAGGCTACCTGGTCCTTTCTTTCTTATTTGTGCAGCTGTCCACTTTGCCTTTACTTCATAGAAGAAAAATAGGCCACGTCCTTGATTTGGTGTGCTCAGATGACCACTTGGTGGACTGTTTCACCTACTAAAAATAACTCCCTTATATATATTTCAATATCTTCTATAGCCTTCTCTTCTTTCCTATCGCAATTGGAGCTCTCAGGCTATCTTTTTTAGCTGGTCATTTGGTTTATCCTTCAAGTTCCGTGCTATATTTGAAAATTAATGGATATTCCATTACCTTAAATTTGACATCCATGGGGATGTCAATGGTTGCTGGTTGTTTGAACCATATTGAACCATGAACCTTTAAACCTTTGAAAGTTCATTGGTTTAATAGTTCAATGGTTTAGGTGGTCTTTATTGGTTCCTTGGTTCCATCGCTTCCCTGCTCTTTGGTTGAACCATCTCTTTGAACTGGTCTCTAGAATCTTCCGCTTCCTTTGCTTGGAGCTTTCTTTGAACCTTTGAACCTTTTTGGTTCAAGGTTCAACGGTTCAATCTCTTTCTCAAAATCCTTTGTTTTGGCTAAGTCTTTTGAAGCCTTGAAATTCTTTCGGCTTTATGTCTTTGGAACACCCCGAAGGGAAGGTGTCCCTTCGGGTCTTTGAGAAAGGTCTATTTTCTGGGTGCCGAGAGCCCCCCGCAAGGGTACCTATCCTTCGAGATTCTTCGAGTGGCCTTTTCCTTCAAATCCTTTAGGCAAAATGTCTGAAGGAAATCTTCCCTTGTCTTAGCCACTTTTTCGCCAGGCTTTTGATCATTCCTTCAGACAAAATGTCTGAAGGAATTCCTTCGAACAATTTATCTGAAGGATTTGCCTTTGAGAAATTCTTTCGCAAAAATTCTTTTCAAAGGAATTCTTTTGGTTCCTTGGTAATTTCTTTGGACAAAAAGTTCAAAGGAAACCTTACCATTTCGGCCTTCTCTTTGATCTTTGAGCAAATGTTCCCTGTGCTTCGTAAGGGCACCTGCCCTTTCGGCTTTGGGGGACTCCTTTGAACCAATCGATTGAACCAATTGATTAAACCAACAATGGTTTAACAGTTCAACGGTTTAATACTATGTTTTGCTCATTTAATTGACCATTTGAACCAACCACTTTGAACCAATCGCTTTAAACTTTAAATGAACTCGTTGAACCTTGAACCTTTGAACCATTTTGGTTCAAGGTTCAACAGTTCAATGGGTTCAATCTTTCTTCTTTCTGCTAAGTCTTTCGAAGCTATTGAACTTGCCAAGGCGGTTAAACTTTGAAGTTTTACCAACGTCGTTGAACCTTTGAACTCGTTGAACCTTTGAACCTTTTGAAAGTGGGGTTCAATGGTTCAATCCTTTGTTTGAATCTTGTTGATGAACATTTTTGGTTGAATCGAGGTGTTGAACAAATCTTGAAATTGTCTAAGTCTTGGGAACTTGTTCCTTTGTGAGAAATCGCATGTTGAAGCCATTGACCCTGTTGAACCTGCTAGTCCCTTAGCTGAAAAAGCTTGAATAATGAAGAATTTGAATGCTCAAAACATTTTTTTTGAGAAGGGAGGAGAGGATTTTGGCCTGCAAGACCAAAATAGTTCATATGTTGTCCCCAAAAATGAGTGACAGATTTTGGGAATAATAGCTGGCTCTAGTTGGGAAACTTTCTTCAATTTGAATTTTTGAAACAACTGAGGGGAGTAGAAACCAAAATCTTTAGTGCCTTTAAGTATGCCATTGGGCTACGGATTCATGCTACCCAAAAAAGAAAGGTGCCAAAAATGAAAACAAAAAGCACAAAATAGAACTAAAGACTATAAAAATATACATATGTACAGATGATCTTATCTGATACTTCAAGAATTGAAGTGCTTCAGATGCTGCCCATTATGAGGTAAAAAAAGGGTGTGCCATCTTGATATTTCAACACAAACTATTTTCACCATTGAGTTGATGGATAGTAAATGGGCCTCTACAAAGGGAATCGAATTTCCCATGCATTCCCTTTGGTTCTCTTCTCTTGTCCCACAACAGGACTTGATCTCCAATCTAGAAATCATAGTTTTTTGCTTTCTGTTTAAAGAGCTTCTTCACCAGACTTTGATGCACAGCAATTTAGTCCACCACCATAGTTCACTTCTCATCCAGCTCAGTCAAGCACATGATCCTCTTATCGATGGAGCTTTCATATGTCTAATCTTCAACTACCTTAGCCAATTTCAATGTTGGTAATTCTAGGGTGATTGGTATCTTAGCATTGAGACCATAAAGAAGTTGGAAAGGTGACATACCAATTGCCCTCTTGGGTGTAATTTTGTCTGCCCATAAAACATCAACCAATGCTTTATGCCATGCTTGTTGGTTGTCATCTACTAGCTTTTTGATGATAGTCACTAGGTTCTTGTTGCTTGATTTAGCTTGGCCATTCCCTTGTGGAAAATAATTAGAAGAGTGGGAGAGGGTAATCCCATAGTAAAAATAGAATTGAGTAATATCTTGGGAAGAGAAACAAGCTGTGTTATCTGTGACAATCTTGGTTGGGACCCCAAACTTGGAAATGATGTTCTCCTTGAAGAAATCACACACTACTTCTGAAGTAGCATGCTTGGTTGGAATAAATTCCACCCACTTGGTGAAGTAATCTGTGGCTATGAGGACATAATCATGTCCAACACTTGAAGATGGGTTTACAGCACCAATGAAATTGATTCCCCATTGCTGAAATGGCTCTTCTATCACCACTGGCTTAAGAGGTAGAGCAACTAATTTGGGTCTTCCAATGAATTGTTGGCATAGTTCACACCTTCGTACTTATTTATATGCATCTTGAAATAGAGTAGGCCAGTAATACCTAGCTCACAGAATGTTATAGGTAGTTACAGGAGCAAAAAATGTCCTCCACAGGCCAGATTATGGAAGGACTTCAAAAGTTGGTTCTGTTGCTTTTTATCCACACAAGGAAGGAACACTCCATCAAGGTTCATCTTATATAGGCCGTTGTCCCATAGGTTAAAATTGGCAGCTTTTAACTTGACAGTCCTCCTTTTTTTATGAGACAGGTGAGTAGGAAACTCACCATAAGTAGGAAATGAGCAATACTTGAATACCACTCATTCATGGTAGAGACAAAGAGGACTATTGACGTGTCTTCAATTTCTTCTTCTCCATGCTCTGTTTCTTCTTGTCTATTATCAGCAATCAATTGGCATAGGCCCCTTCCCCATACCAACTTCATTGGTTTGATGACTAGATCAAACTCCTAGATTTTAGCAATCCAATTCCCTCTTTTGGTTCTAAACTCCTACTGAGTTAATATAGATTTAACTATGGTATCAGGAACCAGGGTAGTAGTGTGTGAATTCAGGTTGTAAAAGTAGAAATATTTCACTGCCTTTACCACTGCATAGGCATGCTTCTCCATGTTTGAGTACTTCAACTCATGAGCTTTAAGAGGACAACTCATGAAAGAAATGGGAGATTCCACACCTTGGTTCTGTTGAACCAGAATTGCTGAAAGTGTGTGCTCAGAAGCATAACTATACATTGTAAAATCCTTGGTATAATCTAGACAAACCAAAATTAGGGCGTGGGAAATAACTATTAATATCTCAAAATGCCAATTTGCCTTCTTCAGTCTAGCTAAAGGTGGCCTTCCATTTCATCATATTTACGATAAGACGAGTCTTCTCTGTGAACTCGGGGATGAACCTTTGTAAAAAATTTACCTTTCCAAAGAAAGAGTGAACTATAGTCTTACTTGTAGGCAGGGTAAGCTCCTGGATGGACTTGACTCTGTCTGAGTCAATTTTTATGCCTTCTCAGGACATAATGTGCCCAAGAAGTTTCTCTTCTATTACTTCAAAAATAGACTTCTTGGGATTTAGAGAAATGCCATTCTGGCGGCATCATTCCAACACTTGTTGCAAATAGTGCACATGATCAAGATGATGCTTGAAAAAGACTGTTAAATCATCCAAGTACACTACAATGAACTTACCTATTTCATCTTTGAAAGCAAGGTCCATTGCTCTCTAAAAAGTGGTGCCAACATTTATCAGGCCAAATGACATTCTTCGATAGGCAAAGGTGCCCTAAGGTGTGGTGAAGGTAGTCTTATACTGGTCTGATTTACCAACTTCAACTTGATTGTACCTTGAGAAGCCATCCAACATTGATAACATTTTTGAACCAATCACTGTCTGAAAGATTTGATCTATGATGGGCAGAGGATAGTTATCCTTTAAGGATGACTGATTTAAATTTCTGAAGTCCACACAGAGGCAATTTTTTCCCTTCTTCTTCCTTAAAGGTACTATGTTGGCAATCCATGTGGAATGATAGATTGGGAAAATTATCCTAGCATGTAGTATTTTCTGTATTTTAGATAGAATAGTACCTGATATCTTCAGATTGTACTGCCTATATTTTTTTTTGTGAAGTACCGAATCACTCTTGAGAGGAATCTCATGGCAAATTTCTTCAGGCCTTAGTGACTTTAGATCATCATATGAGTACACCAAAACATTTATATATTGGTGAAGCAGAGCAGTGAACTTGAACTTCTCTTCCTGAGTGCAACACTTCTCAATGTTCACCATCTTGGAATTTTATTTGGTACCCAGGTTTATTTGATCAAACTCCTGGGAGGAGTTTGAATCTATTTGCTGCTGTTTGATGAACCTATCGTGTTTGTCAAATAGCTTCTCAAAGGAAACTAGACCTTTTGGGATTTTATTTCTTTTAAGTTTCAAGAATTCTTTACTTGCATTTGCACTTGATTTAGGGGCTGGTTCAAGCTTATGAGGCTCACTGCCTTCAAAATGAAGCTGTTTAAAGCTATCTTTTTGTTCCAAGAAGGCAATTATTTGGTTGTCACCACTAAACACTTGCCAATGATTGGCATTGTTAGGCACACTTGGTTAAAAGACTAGTTTGATAGTGTACCTATCTCCTTTAAAATCAAGGTGAGGAACCAATAGAGTTGCTAAAATAGCCAGTGTATCAGCTCGATCATTGAATTCCTTGGGTATGGTAGAGATGTTGAAAGCATCAAAGCTTTCAATTTGATCTCAGACTAGATTGCGGTAGTGGCGCAATTCTCATTTTTGGTTTGATATAGGTTCCCTACCTAAAAAACCACTAGTTCAACATCTCCTTTGGTGTGTAGGAGTTTGATGCCTTTGTCTCGAGCAACCTTCAATCCAAGCAATAAAGATTCATACTCAGCTGTGTTGTTGGTGTTGCTAAACTGCAACTTATATGAAGAAGGAAAAATATATTTTTGAGGAGATATCAACACAATTCCAGCTCCTGAACTGGTAGAGGAGTAGCTACCATCGAATTCCAAAATCCATACCTCATCAAACACTAGTTTTTTCTTAGATTCTTCTTCATTTGGAGGGGGAGATTTTTCTACACTTATACTATGCTCCACCAATATTTCTACTGTTCCATCTGAACCAATTTTTAGGTTGACACATTCAAAAAATTTATCAGATGCCTCATGGAATTCCTCTGTGGATAAAAAGTAATTACCCATGCTTGAAGACTCAAACTGAATTTGAGCTTCAGGTGCTAATGTTTGAGTGACCACATATTTTGCTTCCTTCTCAGGAAGAAATCTTTGCATAACACCTTTGACTGGGATCCTCACCTTGGATAGGTCCATGCTTAATTTTCTACCAACATCCTTGCAAAAATTTCACCAAAGAAGGATGCCATATGATTTTGGGACATCAGCCACCAGGATAGTCATCTTGATTCTCTTGTCTAGAAATGCTACAAATGCAAATTGGGAATCCTTGATTTGTCCTAGTAGTGGCACTTGTTTGTTCTCTGTGGAGAAACATCTCCCAAATATCTTGGTCAGTGTGAGACCAAGGGATTCCACCACTTTGGCAGACATGACATTTTCAGATGCACGATAATCTATGATGCAATTATTCAGTTGGTTTCCATTTATCAGCAGGGAGACATAAAATGGTTCAGTCCTCCCGAGAGTAGTAGGAGGAGTAATGACAAGGTTATTCTTGGTGGATGTGTTCTTGGGGGGATTATGAGTTACCTTTGAAATTACTTGTCCTACAAGGACAACTTGATTCTTTACACATTGAACCAACTTATCTAACTGCTCAGGGTTGGATTGCAGAAATTCAAATTCAGACATTTGAATTTTGGTTTTCTTTATATGGTTAATTATGTTAAATGTCTGAAATGAACTAGGAATAGAGGATGGGAGTTCATCCTTTTGGTTTTTGAGAGGGGGAGGACTGGTCTATGAATTTGAAGTAAAAGGTGTAGGGATGTTTGATGTACTTACCTTTCTTGCAGTCACCGGGTCATTTAGATGGAAAGGCAAAGTGGTTCCTTGCTTAGCAATTAAAATTGCTAGTTGAGGTCACTCCTCTATTTTTTATTTATCAGCTTGCTGGGCTGACTGGTTCTTAGACTGGGTGAATATAGGGTATGTTTCATCAACTATTGTACCTTCACTTTTAGGTTCATCCTGGTAATTCAGAAAATTAATGTTGGAGTCGCTAGCTAATTTTTCTTCTCCCTGTGTGAAGAGATTAGTGTCATCTTCTAGGTTCAACTCAAGTTGGAAGGAGAAATCTGATTCTACTTCAAGATATCTAAATATTGAATTAGTTAGAGGTGCTTCAATGGCCAATTTCCCCTAAGGGGGAGGAAGATGATCTGGCTGCCCTTGATTCTTGGTAGCATGGCCTTTGTATGACTGATTAGGGAATGTCTTTCTTGGTATATCTCTGTATGAAGGAGCAGATGACATCTCTTGCACCATTTACTTTTTAAGAGCTAGCAACTCGTTTGCCAGCTTTTGCATCATTGGATTAGTGGTGACTGTAGGTGAGTATTCAAAAGATGAAGAGGATTTACCTTTGTTAGGATATCTCATTATCTTTTCTGCCAAGATAAGGTCATCTTCTACCTCAGTAGCCAAATCCTGAGTAGTAGCAAGGTCTATGTGGCCAGCTCATCTCAACAAAAAACTCACTTTAGGTAGATGCGATTTGATGAAGAATCATTTAAGGTTCTCAAGTGTTGGCTGAGTAATTGTAGGAATCCAATTCTTCAGCTTGTCAAACTTGGCAATGAAGTCCCTCATAGGTTCATGAGGTTTCTTCTTCATCTGTGTGAGCTAGGGCAGTAAGGCATGTGCATCTTTTGCAGGCTTGAACCTGGCTTCAAATTTAGCTTTAAGAGTGTTCTAGTTAGTCATAGTCTGGGCTTGTAGATGGTAGAACTAGTATGTAGTAGCACCTTTCAATGTTTCTACAAACAACTTGACTGCTATGTCTTCATACTCCATGCCTATCACACCACAAGCTATGCTAAAGGCAACAATATGTTTATTAGAATGAACTCTCTCATCACCAAAGAATTTGGAAAAATTCTTCCTTAAATCGTGTGGAAGCTCATGTAGTGGTGGGGTTAAATTGAGTGGGCCAAAAGAGTTACTCTAGGGGCCTTGAACCATCATGATTTAATTATAAAAAAGGGGGATAACAAATCTAGGTGGAGTATGTATAGGCAAAGCTCTGTTAATAGTAGAAAAAATAGCTCTACCTTGTGTTGGTTACCTGGTATGGGTAGGAGGAACACTCCTGGATCATTGAACTTGAAGTTTGGGAGGGAACAAATCAAAATTGCCCTGCTGCACCAACTCAAAAATAGGGTCAACCACATCTTGAGCTCTTTGGCTTCTAGTATAGCATGGAGTTTCTAGATTATAGAATAAAAATGGGAAAGAACTGGCCCTACTTCAACTTGAAGCTTGAGGCTTCAAACTGCGCACTCTTCCTCAGCAGAGTTGCCAAAAATTGTTGGGTGAATATTTTATCACCAGCTAATTGATGAGCAAAATAGGTCTCTTTAACCACAACATAGGGAGATGGGTTAACCAAATGTGCAGGTTTACCACATTAGAGGTGGAAAAATCTCTCCTCTCATCAAGGGAAGGTTACCTATAAATATGAGGAGCTATACACTATATATATATATATATATATATAAGTAGAAAATAACACTCAAGGGTAGGACTACACCATCCATCTCTCTTTTTTCAGAGATGATGTTCACAGACAAAGGAGAAATCCTAGTGATAATGCTAAAGGCACTTCTCTTCTTTCAGAAGTGGTCTTACAACAGTGTGCAAGAGTTCTTTCTAGTGGGTAACCAACAGGTAACAAGGGTGCAGTAACCAACAGAATGAGGTGTAACACAAAGTCTCCACCTAAACTTCCCAAAGAGTAAAATATGAAGGATAATGGGGCACAAAATCATCCCAAGATCCTTTACATAGAAAGAAACTAAAAACATGCTGAAGACAATGGTAACAACACAAAGTCTTTCCATAATTGGCTTCAGGACACCTTCCTGATTGCTTCCACTAGTTCTGCTTGTTAAATTAAATAAACAAGAATGCTCCTAGGAAATGGACATAAGAAAAATTTTCTTTGAGAAGTTTAGGTGGAGACTTTGTGTTACACCTCATTCTGTTGGTTACTGCACCCTTGTTACCTGTTGGTTACCCACTAGAAAGAACTCTTGCACACTGTTGTAAGACCACTTCTGAAAGAAGAGAAGTGCCTTTAGCATTATCACTAGGATTTCTCCTTTGTCTGTGAACATCATCTCTGAAAAAAGAGAGATGGATGGTGTAGTCCTACCCTTGAGTGTTATTTTCTACTTATATATATATATATATATATATATATATATAAGTAGAAAATAACACTCAAGGGTAGGACTACACCATCCATCTCTCTTTTTTCAGAGATGATGTTCACAGACAAAGGAGAAATCCTAGTGATAATGCTAAAGGCACTTCTCTTCTTTCAGAAGTGGTCTTACAACAGTGTGCAAGAGTTCTTTCTAGTGGGTAACCAACAGGTAACAAGGGTGCAGTAACCAACAGAATGAGGTGTAACACAAAGTCTCCACCTAAACTTCCCAAAGAGTAAAATATGAAGGATAATGGGGCACAAAATCATCCCAAGATCCTTTACATAGAAAGAAACTAAAAACATGCTGAAGACAATGGTAACAACACAAAGTCTTTCCATAATTGGCTTCAGGACACCTTCCTGATTGCTTCCACTAGTTCTGCTTGTTAAATTAAATAAACAAGAATGCTCCTAGGAAATGGACATAAGAACAATTTATTATAATAACACAAGCTATAACAACACAAAGTCTGAAAGTAACTTGCTTTCTCATTCAGATAAAGAAATATGATCAACAATCTGAGCTCAAAGTCTCAGTAATTGCCTTTCAATTTGGATAGAGTTTTGCTTCTATAATTAAGAGATCTCTCTTTTTTAAAACAAGAGATTACAATATATATCAACCATCTTGGTGCTTTGTTCCATGGAATGGCCCATGCTGCATTCAATGCCTTGAATGCATTTTTAGTTCTATCAAGGGGCCATGCTTGGAACATTGCATCGGCCTTAACTGTGGCATGCCAATTCATGTCATATGTCTCCTCCAAAGTATAGGCCTCCTGGTCCTTTCCTTCTTATTTGTACAGCTATCCACTTTTCCTTTACTTCATGGAAGAAAAATAGGCCGAATCCTTGATTTGGTGTGCTCAGATGACCACTTGGTGGATAGTTTCACCTACTAAAAATAACTCCCTTGTAGATATTTCAATATCTTTTGTAGCCTTCTCTTCTTTCCTATCGCAATTGGAGCTCTCAGGCTATCTTTTTTAGTTGGTCACTTGGTTCATCCTTCAAGTTCCACACTATATTTGAAAATTAATAGATATTCCATTACCTTAAATTTTACATCCATGAGGACGTCAATGGTTGTTGGTTGTTTGAACCATATTGAACCATGAACCTTTAAACCTTTGAAAGTTCATTGGTTTAGTAGTTCAATGGTTCAGGCGGTCTTTATCAGTTCCTTGGTTCCATCACTTCCCTACTCTTTGGTTGAACCATCTCTTTGAACTAGTCTCTGGAATCTTTTACTTCCTTTGCTTGGAGATTTCTTTGAACCTTTAAACCTTTGAACCTTTTTGGTTCAAGGTTCAACAGGTCAATCTCTTTCTCAGAATCCTTTGTTTTGGTTAAGTCTTTTGAAGCCTTGAAATTCCTTCAGCTTTATGTCTTTAGAACACCCAGAAGGGAAGGTGTCCCTTCAGGTCTTTGAGAAAGGTCCATTTTTTTGGTGCCGAGAGCCCCCTGCAAGGGTACCTATCCTTTGGGATTCTTCGAGCGGCCTTTTCCTTCAAATCCTTCAGGCAAAATGTTCGAAGGAATTCCTTTGGACATTTTTTCTGAAGGAAATCTTCCCTTACCTTAACCACTTTTCCGCTAGGCTTTTGATCATTCTTTCGGGCAAAATGTTTGAAGGAATTCCTTTAGATAATTTTTCTGAAGGATTTGCCTTTGAGAAATTCTTTCACAAAAAATCTTTCTGAAAGAATTCTTTTGGTTCCTTTACTTGGTAATTTCTTTAGACAAAAACTCTGAAAGAAACCTTACCATTTCAGCCTTCTCTTTGATCTTTGAGCAAATGTTCCCTGCCCTCCGCAAGGGCACCTACCCGTTCAGCTTTGGGGGACTCCTTTGAACCGAGTGATTGAACCAACAATGGTTCAACAATTCAACAGTTCAATACTATGTTCTACTCATTCAAATTGCTTTGAACCAACTGCTTTGAACTTCGATTGAACTCGTTGAACCTTGAACCATTTTGGTTCAAGGTTCAAAGGTTCAATGGGTTCAATCTTTCTTCTTTCCGCTAAGTCTTTCAAATCCATTGAACTTGCCGAGGTGGTTAAACTTTAAAATTTTGCCGACATCATTGAACCTTTGAACCCGTTAAACCTTTGAACCTTTTGGAAGTAGGGTTCAATGGTTCAATGGTTCAATCCTTTGTTTGAAGCTTGCCAATGAACATTTTTGGTTGAACTGAGGCGTTGAACCAATCTTGAAATTGCCTAAGTGTCGGGAACTTGTTCCTTTGTGAGAACTCGCATGTTGAAGCCGTTGAACCTGTTGAACTTATTAGTCCCTTAAATAAAAGAGCTTGAATAATGAAGAATTTGAATGCTCAAAACAATTTTTTTGAGAAGGGAAGGAAGGATTTTGGACTGTAGGACCAAAATAGTTCATATGTTGTCCCCAAAAATGAGTGACAGATTTTGGGAACAACAATTTGTTCATTTCCTTTGGTCTTTATTTCTCTTCTTCCACTTCAAATTTTTTTTTTTGAATCTTATTCTCTCATACACTTTGCAATGAACTTTTTGCAAGTAAGTTTTTCTGAAGGAGTTCTTTTGAACAATTTGTCCAAAGAAATTCATTTAGACTTTTATCTCTCTCTTTGATTAATTTTTTCCATTCACCTTAAAGAATTCTATAGGTAAATCTTTTAAAAGAATTATTTCAGATAATTTGTTCAAAATAATTCTTTTAGACTTTTGTCTCTCTCTTTCGCTTTAGCCTTTTCCCTTCAGATAAATTGTCCATGACCTTTTCCTTCTTCGAACTTTTATAGAATCACTTTCTCAAAGGGAAAGAACCCTCAGGAAAAAATGTAAATGGCCCTTCAAAATTTTGACAAGTGCCTCTGCCTCTTTGAGAAATGCCTTCCCAAAAGGAAATAACCCTTCAGAACATTTGAAAATGCCTCTTAAATTTCGTAATGGACCCTTCAGACAAATGAAAATGGTCTTTGCCATTCAGAAGTTTTGCAATCAACCCCTTTGAAACTTTTACAAATGATATTTTTCCAAAGGGAAGGAACCCTTCAGACTTGTTGTAAAGTCCACCTACCCTTTTGAAAATTCACTTTTCAAAGGGAAGGATCCCTTGGGAGAAGTTGAAAGTGTCCCTTAGAGTTTTTGAAACTGATCCTTTGGAACATTGCTTGGTCCACTTTTTGGAAAAATGAAAACTGCCCCTTTGTTGAGTACCCTTTGGGAAAATGTCAAAGTCCTTTAAAAAAGTGCAAGTGCCCTTCAGAATTGTTGAGATGGACCATTGGGAAGACTAAAATGGACTTTTTCGAATAAAAAGAATCCTTCAAAAAACTAGAATTTTCCTTCGACACTTGGAAAAGACCCTATTGACAAAGTTGCAAGGGTCTTCAGAGAAGTTGTTTCAGATAAAATGTCTAAAATAATTTTGATAATTGGATAAAACCTAAAATATTCTACTTGTGAACGAAAACAAATTAGCAATGAAAAACTTTGAATAATAAGGGTGGCAATTTGACATGTGGGGTCAAAATTATTAACATTTGGGTGATTTTGTTAGGAAGCATGCCTGCTATGCTTAAGAACCAGACCATTTACATTTTCTTGGACTCACAAATTAATGACAAATATGATCCATGACTACAAATTCTCTTTTGAATCAACATGAGATAACCTTCAGCCTCCAAAATAAGAAGGGAAACACACAAAACATGAAAACTAACTAAATAAAGCAAATGTGCAAATAAGCACTTATTTGGGACAAAACAGAACTAAACTAATGTGCTTGAACAACACTTGGAGGAAAAAAAACTAAATAAATAACCATGAAAAAACATGATCCACCTAGTTCAAAAGGGAAATTCATAAACTCACTCACCCTAAGAGATGGCACAAGTTGCAAGGCAGGATGTTTATTAATCATAACCTTTGATGAGACATTTTTCTTGCCCACCAACTCTCTTAGTATCTCCTCAAATGAGTCATCAACAACATACCAATCATCAATAAATACAAACTCATCTATTACTTATGGATCTTTTTCATACTACTTATCATCTACATCCTTGTCAAGTGATATCTCATCTATGCATTATCCTTGAGTGACCTCATCCTTCTTATCAACTGCTACAAGTTCATACAGCTCTTCAAGGAGCTTTGAATAGGCAACCTAATATCTATTATATCTTGAATAGGTGATTCTTGATCAAATTTCTCATAAACATGCTCTTCAATAGGTAACATATCCCTACAAAGCTCTTCAATCTCTTGTAGAGATTCAAGGTACAATTTTCAATCATCTTTTTGTTCCTCATTTTGATTAATCTGAATAGGATTAGCTTGTTAGGTTGTGGAGCTAAAAGCTTCACTGTTATGCAAACATGGAGGAGGTTGATGAGTGTCACAGTAATTGACGTCGATCAGGCCAACAGATGTCGGTCAGGAGTAGACAAGAAGCTGCCAACATCGGTCAGGTATCGGCTGATGTCAGTCATCTCCAAATAGATAGGGACCGACGTCGATCACCTGTGCATTCCAGAACTATTAGTTACATGAATAGTTAGTTTGTTGAACGGTCAGTTTGCATGTAAAGACTAATTTTAGTCTTGAGCTGTGTTTTTAATTATTGTAATTGGAAAGTCTAATTATTGTTTGCATGAGATCTATTTAAGAGACCCATGGGGCTGTATTATAATGTAGAGAATTATAAGGACTTGGTAAGGCAAGGACAAGGGTTCTTCTGGGTGTGTAAGATCTAGGTTTGCAGGTGTGCAAGACCAGGTTGATCTGCAGGTTGTGCAAGATCAGGGGAGATCTACATGGTAAGTAAGGTCGGTTGATCTGTAGGTGTGTGTGTGTGTGTGTGTGCAAGGTCAAAGGAGATCTATGGGGTAGCAAGGTCAAAGGAGATCTGAAACACAACAAGGAGCAAGATCAGGGAGATCTACTTGGAGTACATGGTGTACTCGGTTGGTACTGGAAGTAAGCAACAATGGTTGAGTTGATTGTCACTTACTGGTTGGTGTACTAGTAGTATTGTTACTGACTGGTTAAAACAACAACTTTGTGTTTGAGTTGATTGTTTGTAATTGAGAGAGAGAACTCTTGAGGGAGAATTAATGTACGCCCAAGAGGTGTGGGAAGCCTCAAAGGTGTGGGAAGAGTGTGGCATCTTCATTGCATTTCCTTCTGGAAGAGTGTTAATACAAGATTGTATTGTCTTTCATATTCTATGTTGTTGTTGATTTCTAGTTACTTATTACTTCTGGTTTAATTCCATGTTTAGTTGCTCATACAAAGGTAATCAATTGTGCTCTTAAGGAGTAGGGATCATGACAATTGGTATTAGAGCTTTGTGTTCTAGATCCTGACTACTCCAATTCCTGATAAGTGGTATCAGAGCGAGGTTGCAGGTTCATCAGAGCCTGGTTCGGAGCAGGTTAGTGTTTATTGATTACAAGTCACTCTCAGGGGTTTCTGATTGAGTGGGAGTAAAGCAATGGCAGAATAAAGTACACTAAGAATGGAGAAATTCAATGGCAAGAATGATCAATTACGAAATTATGGAAAGAAAGAGCAGGTAAAGAAAGATTGTTGGTTGGTAGAAGATCAGCATGAAGGAAATAAAGAAGCAGGTATTGTTGCAGGTATTGTTACACAGGATGCTCTTGTATGTTCCTTGGATAAAGTAGAATCTTGGGTTTTAGATTTTTTTGCTTCTTTCCATGCAACCCAAAATAGAGTATTTTTCCATGATTATGTCCATGGAGACTTTGGAAAGATTTATTTAGGGGTTGGTGAGCATTGTCAAATTGTTGGCAAAGGGGAAGTGTGGCTGAAATTGCAGATGGGCAACACATGGGTGTTGAAGGAGGTCATGCATGTCCCAGTCCTGAAGAGGAGTCTAATTTCTATAGAAAATTTGGGTGATGAGGGATGCACAATAACTCTCACAGTGGAATCTTGGAAGGTTTCCAAGGGTGCACTTGAATTAACATGTGGTAAGAAAGTAGGTACTCTTTATCTATCTACTTGTATTACTAATTCTCCTTCTATTGTAAAGATGTGGCTTTGTAGGCTTGGTCACATGAGTAAGAAGGGAATGCATGTTCTTAACAGGAAGTCTGATGTCTTTGACAAACTTAAGAACTAGAAAGCCTTGGTTTTCATGGAGGAGATGATGGACAGAGATCAGCTCAAGGGGCTGAATAATTCTAAGCAGGGCAGTTTGGATAGGGTTATGATCCAAGGTGAGCTCGTGGGTAAAATTCATCACTCACAAGAAAACATAGTTACCGATGTCGGTCAAGTGAGAACCAACATTGATCAGGCAGGGACCGATGTCGGTCATGTGCAGACCAGAGTTGGTGGTGTCAGGCAGGTGGATACTGACATCGGTCAGGGAATCGATGTCAGTGACTAGGTGGACATCGATGTCGATCAGGGAACTGGTGTCGGTGATTAGGTGGAATCGACATCAGTTGGGTGTAGACCAGGGTCGACTAGAGAACAGATTTTGGGTGAACAGCAAGCTGTCAAGGAGTCTCAAACACCCATGTGGAGGACTGAAAGGGTAAGTAAGCCTCAAATTCATTATTCGCCTTCTTTATACTACCTAAACTTTTTGCTCACTGATGGTCAAGAACCAGGAAGTTTTGAAGAGGCAATGCAGGTAGAATCCAGGAAACAGTGGGAGCATGGCATGAATTCCTTAGAAAAGAACCAAATGGGAGATTTGGTAGAGTTGCCAGCCGGAATGAAAGCACTAAAAGACAAATGGATTCCTAGGTTAAAGAAAGGAGAGAATGGACATGTGAGGCAGAAGGCCAGGTTATATGGTCTTGAGCATGCTCTAGGACAGTGGTACAGGTTTGACGGGTGTATGACAAAGCATGGCTTTAGTCAATATCAATGTAACCATTGTGTTTATTTTACCAGGTTGGATAATGGTCGCGACATTATCCTATTACTATATGTAGTGGGGTCACACATGCAGGGTTTTGCTAAGCTAAAGGTAAAAGTAGCTCAGTGGTGTGCCAGGAAGGATTTAGGAGGAGCAAAATTCTTTGGCATGAGTTTTTTTAGAGATAGGGAGGATCACAGGTTGATGTTGTCTCAGGATGTTTATGTGAATAAGGTAGTGTAGGATGTAGAACCGGTTAGCACACCTATGGATGGACAGTTCACAGAATAGTGTCCCCAATCACATGATGAGGTTGAGTACATGTGTACTAGACCTGATATTACCCAAGCAGTGGGAGTTGTCAACAAATTTATGGCCAATTCAGGAAAGGAGTACTAGAAAGTAGTTAAGTGGATTCTCAGGTATCTGAGAGGGACTAGCAGTAGGTATACATGCTATGCAGGGTCAGGCACTTCTCTACATGGGTATGTAGATTCAAATAAGGTAGGTTACTTGGATGACAGAAGTAGCACCACAGGATGTGTGGTGGTTGGTCTTCAAAGATTGAACTTGAAGAGGGATACAAGCCAGGAAATAAAGGATAGATGATGTACAAGTACAAGTACAGGTGTAACTATTTATCTCCAAGTGGGAGATTGTTAGGTTGTGGAGCTAAAAGCTTCACTATTATGCAAACATGGAGGAGGTTGTTGAGTGTCACAGTAACTGACGTCGGTCAGGCCAACTGACATCAGTCAGGATTAGACAGAAAGCTGCTGACATCGGTCAGGTATCGGCCGACGTCGGTCATCTCTAGATAGACAGGGATTGACATCGGTCGCCTGTGCATCCCAAAACTGTTAGTTACATGAACAATTAGTTTTTTGAACGGTCAGTTTGCATGTAAAGACTAATTTTAGTCTTGAGCTACGTTTTTAATTATTGTAATTGGAAAGTCTAATTATTGTTTGCATGAGATCTATTTAAGAGACCCATGGGGCTGTATTGTAATGTGGAGAATCATAAGGAATTGGTAAGGTAAGGACAAGGGTTCTTTTGGGTGTGTAAGATCTAGGTTTGTAGGTGTGCAAGACCAGGTTGATCTGCAAGTTGTGCAAGATCAGGGGAGATCTACATGGTAAGTAAGGTCAGTTGATCTATAGGTGTGTGTGTGTGTGCAAGGTCAAAGGAGATTTGCGGGGTAGCAAGGTCAAAAGAGATCTGCAACACAACAAGGAGCAAGATCAGGGAGATCTACTTGGAGTATGTGGTGTACTCAGTTGGTATTGGAAGTAGGCAACAATGGTTGAGTTGATTGTCACTTACTGGTTGGTGTACTGGTAGTATTGTTACTGACTGGTTGAAACAACAACTCTGTGTTTGAGTTGATTGTTTGTAATTGAGAGAGAGAACTCTTGATGGAGAATTACTGTACGCCCAAGAGGTGTGGGAAGCCTCAGAGGTGTGGGAAGAGTGTGGCATCTTCATTGTATTTCCTTTTGGAAGAGTGTTAATACAAGATTGTATTGTCTCTCATATTCTGTGTTGTTTTTGATTTCTAGTTACTTATTACTTCTGGTTTAATTCCATGTTTAGTTTCTTATACAAAGGTAATCAATCGTGCTCTTAAGGAGTAGGGATCTTGACAATTGGTATTAGAGCTTTGTGTTCTAGATCCTAACTGCTCCAGTTCCTGACATAGCTTGAAAGTTATCTTGATCATTCTCAAAAGGAGATATCTCTAACTCATTTATGACATCAATTTGTACCAACTGCTCTTGGAGTTCCTTCACAGCAAGATCAACCTTCTCATTCTCAACTAAAATATCAAGTGAAATATTAATGAGAAACTCTTCCTCATGCTGGGAAGGTGATGAAATTCATTTGTTTGAGAGGGAAAATGAAGCATGGGAGGTTGATCATGATCAGATTTTAAGATTTGGAGGGCAATGAAATAATTTAGGGAGTTTTGGAGAGGAGGGAAAGAGAAACTCTTAAAGACCTCTACATTACATTCCTTCCACTTGGCCATTACCTCATCAAACTCTAAAACCTGCTTGTTTTCATTAAAAAATTGAATTTGAGGGATCATTGGTGAAGAAAGAGAACTACAAGAAGTTTTAGTCTCATGAGTAGGCTCTTGACTCCAAGTAGGAAGCTCCCTCGACACACACTGGACATGGTTAAGAACTTCATGAGAATAAGGAACACAAGAACTATTTGTAGACAAGTGGCTCAACTCGATTTTATGCCTCTCCCAAGCTTCCATCTTCTCTAATACAAAAATACATAACTCATTTATCTCTTCTAGATCATTGGACACATTTTGGAATAGACCATTCACTTCTTCATATTGATAGTTTGAACAAACTTTTCCTACATATGCTAGTATTCTGAGCTCTATTTCATCCATTCTTTCTTGGAGCCAATGCTGCTCATATGCAACATCATATCCATATGGGAAATGTGAAAACTAATCTTGAGACTGATATGGCTCACAAGGAAGGTAAGAGTCATGCTCTTGATAATAAGGATCATGAGAAACTTGATAAGGCTCAACATAGCTTTGATAATACTCATGATAAGGCTGATTAGGCTCATAAAAAGGCCCATGGGTATCATGACAAGGCTGGTATGATCCATCATTGCGATGATAAGGAAATATAGAGTAGGAATTCTCTTTATACACAACCATCAAAACTCATTCGTGATAATGCAATAAAAATAGACTTACATGGAAACTATGCCTGAATTATTAGAAGCAACTGCTTGAGCTTGGAATCACTGAATACTTATTGAAGAACACTGTTGTAACTAGAATTTCATCAAGACCAACTACAATGTGGGGCATGCCAAAAACTATTGTCAATCAAAATCAAACCCTTATGAAGGTAGTTTTAGGTATTCATTGTCTACTAAAACATGGAAACAATGCTAGGCTGGGGGTGGTCTAATAAGTGGATTGAGTCTCTAGATTCTAAGGGATATCTCCCTTTGGTGTATCGATTAAAATCTCTACTCTACGCTACAAACTACCAAGAAAAGGGAAGAAAGAAAATTGAAGGAAAAATCCTATCTAATGTTGGTGATACACTTGTATTTTTGGTTCATCCACTCAATTTGAGCTTCTAAAAACACTGATTAGACAAGAAAAGATTGAATCTTCAACTCCAAATGACTCCTACGCATAAGTATTTCATGAAAAGGTTCTATCTGGTGATCAAAGCTCAAGGGAAATGATGGAAGAGGCCTGATTTAGGGCACTAACCAACCACTTATATTCACTATAACTTCATCCAAAAGACATTAAACATAGAGCATGACCTGCATAATCTAATCAGCTAGTAACTAGGTAAGAATCAAGACCTAATAAGGAAGAAAATTCTATCACTTATGCAAATCACTGACATAAATACACTATAACAACATTTTATAATTTGAAAACAATAGTCCTTCTATTTATCTAAAAAGTTTACAAAACTCAATCTTTGACAGAATTTGGTCTTGCCAAAAGAGGGATTGATTATCAAATTGGATGGAAAAGACAACTTATATATAAAAAAACATGAAAATCCAAGAGATTGGCATTGAAAATAAAAGAGGAGATCAACTCCCACATCATCCAAGTCTAACTTGAGCTATCCAAATATCTAATAATAAACCCCCTTTGTCTTATGATTTGCATGAAAAACTCTTTGGCATTGGAAAAGGATGGTGGGCCCATCTTGAAATAATCCACTCCATGCATGAAATCTACACCAACTTGTATGTCTAAACTCAAGATTTATCCAACTTGAAGCTGAGTTGGAACATGAGAAAGTCCTGCTTTGCATGGGAAACAAGGAGTGGATGTGGCACTTGACAACTATTCAACTAGAGCTCAAGATTAGTCAACCTTTAATGGTATCCACTTGCTTGAAAAGCTATGCCACATCTTGGACTGAGAATTTTGATTGAAGCTATGTTGGAAGTGCTTGAAAGGCAAAGATTACATGAAAACCAAGGAGAAGTTTGAAATGTCAACTAGTCAACCCAAGTGCAAGGTTTAGTTAACTCTTACTTACTCCCTTTTACATGAAAATCTCTTGAAGATTGAGAAACATGCATGAAATCTATGTCAAATCCTTGGATAACCATCAGTCTCTTACTCTTGTGCATGTATTCCTTTGGGCTAGTTCTTTTGACCTTTTCTCTGCTTCTATCCCTATTTATTTCCATGGGCTTATTCATATCAGGCATTTGTTTCTGTTCTTTCTCTATAGACTTATTTTTTTGACCTTTCTGCTTGGTCACTTGGTTTTGGGAAATTTCCTTTCTGTTACTTTTCATGGACTTCTTTTCCATGGCTATTTGTTCATTTCCTTTGGGCTTTGTTTCTCTTCTTCCCCTTCAGAGATTTTTTTTGAAGCTTATTCTCTCAGGGACTTTGTAATGAACTTTCTGCTAGTAAGTTTTTCTAAAGGAATTCTTTTGGATAATTTGTCCAAAGGAATTCCTTCAGACTTTTGTCTCTCTCTTTACTTGATTATATCCATTCACCTTAAATAATTCCATGAGTAAATCTTCTGAAAGAATTATTTTGAACTTTTATCTATCTTTTTCTCTTTGGCCTTTTCCCTTTGAACAAATTGTTCATGGCCTTTTCCTTCTTCAAAATTTTGTAGAATCACTTTACCGAAGGGAAAGAACCCTTCAGAAAAAATGTAAATGTCCCTTCAAAATTTTGAGAAGTGCCTCTACCTCTTTGAGAAATTCCTTCTCGAAAGGAAAGAACCCTTTAGAACATTTGAAAATGCCTCTTGAATTTCACAATGGACCCTTCGAACAAATGAAAATAGTCTTTGCCTTTCAGAACTTTTGAAATCAAACCCTTTAAAACTTTTACAAATGGTGTTTTTCCCAAGGGAAAGAACCCTTCAAACTTGTTTTAAAATCCACCTTCCCATTCAGAAATGCCCTTTTCAAAGGGAAGGATCCCTTCAAAGAAGTTGAAAGTGTCCCTCAGAGTTTTTTAAAGTGGTCATTTTGAACATTGTTTGGTCCACTTTTTAGAAAAATGAAAATTGCCCCTTTGCCAAGTACCCTTCAGGAAAATGTCAAAGTCCTTCAAAAAATTAAAAGTGTCCTTCATAATTGTTGAGATGGACCATCAAGAAGACTGAAATGGACTTTTTTGAATAAAAGGAACCCTTCAAAAAATTGGAATTGTCCTTTGGCACTTAGAAAAGACCCTCTAAGAAAAGTTGCAAGGGTCTTTAGAGAAGTTGTTTCGGATAAAATGTATAAAACAATTATGATACTTAGACAAAACTTGAAGTCTTCTACTTGTGAACAAAAGCAAATTTGCAATGAAAATCTTTGAATAATAGGGGTGGCAATTTGACCTATGGAGTCAAAATTATCAACAGTACCATATGCTAAATTTATTAAACTAAGATGAATTATAAATGGAAAGTATAACTATGCTAGATATAGATATGACATAAAATGAGGTGCTTAGCTAGTTTTGATGCTAATGTAGATATGGATTTGGTACAAGATGAAACTAGGTAGGAATATAGTTCTAGAACAATCATTAAATTCTAGATCTGGTATCTCTAGCTCTCTAGATAGTTGCATCAACTTGAAATGGTTACGTCGATGCTACTATCTAGGTTTAATGCTAGTGTCTTATATGAAATATCAATGAAAATAGGATGTGCCATTTGGATGATTATGGGTTTGGATTTGCCTTTACTCTAGTGCATTGATATCTTGGTAATCGATTGTCACTCAGTGAAATGGAAAAACCCTAGATTTCCATCTTTAATGTGACCTTGGTTAAATATGGGTTAAAGGGAAAATGGTGTTGATATGACCCATAATGAATCCACTTTCAAAGGGCACTGACTACATATCCAATAATATATGAGATATATTTAGACTCATGTAGTTATCCCCTATATGTTGGTTTGTGTGTGAATCATGCAATGTGTGTAAAGCAAGTACAATAGTGACTTAGCCTATAAATTTTAAAATAAGACCTTATGACCACTCCTTTAGTATTTTAGACCTATAGTTAGGTTATTACTTTAATCGATATCAGAATAGGGAAAAATAGGAAAGCTTTTGGTAACTTGAGTGCCTTTTGAATGCTCTTTTAGTCTGATTATTAGGTGAGGAATGAATGAGGTTTGATATTGTATCTATACTAATCCTATTAGGAAATAACTTGAATTAAAGAACTTAGGTCACCCATTATAATACATTTCATTGGTAAATTGGATGAATTTAGGGATCTAGACACTTGCATGAGGGCAGGACAATAACATCAATGCTATTGTCTTTTTTGGACGTTAGTGTCTAGGGAGAAAAAGAGTAAGCATAGGCTCAAAACTTGTAGAGGTGTAAGATAAGTAAATTTTAAGCATTCTGTGCAAGATGGTATGTTTGTGTCATCAATGTAAGGTTGTTCAAACTAATATATAGGCCAAGGGGCACAAGTTAGAGTAGATGCAAGGCTTGTGGAAGTAAGGCATGTGTAGAACTAAGAGGAACAACCAAGGTCTGAGTTTGCCTAGTGTATAAGATTGAGGTGATAAATAATCATAAAATATCATCTAAATTTGCCCCCTTTAAAATATTAATGAAATTGATAGTTTAAGGGAAATGAATAAGTACCCGAGTGTGTATGCACAACTTATCTTTGCTTGAGTTAAATTTGAGGGCTTTACTGGAGTTGAATTTGGTCAAAATTTTATCATTAGAGGCATAATCAAGGCATGCCACATATAAGGTTCAAAGATGTTGTTCAGGATCACCCCTGCCATCATAAAATCTAAACTTAGGTGCAACGAGTCTAGTTGGCAAAGGGTGGAAAGAAATATCAAGTGAAAGAGGGTTATGCAACACATATTCCAAATCGATATCATGTCAAGACTTTGAAGCCTTTTGTTCAATGTTTGTAACCTTGTCCTCCAAGGTATTTATGACTTGAAGGAGTGATTGAATTGTAGGCCTAGTGGGATTTAGATTAATAATTTGAGTAGTCACTGAAGGGGCTGGAAATACATTTTGTGTAGTAATAGGCATTGAAACTAGTATTTGTGTTGAAACAATGGGTAAGTTCATAATAGATATGTCAATAGTAGTTTTAGGGAACAAAGGTTGAAACACATAATCTATGCCCCCATTAGATGTATTGAGTTATAATGTGTTTAAGGGTAGGGATGTATCCACTAAAGGTTTTGAATTTTTGGCTTCAAGTAAATTTTTTAATATTTTATCAAGATATCCAAGGTTTTATCAAATACACTCATGAAACATTGTAATTGCATGCACTTAGCCATTATCGATTTGGTCATTTTCATTTGTTTCCAAATTTTCATTATCAAAATCTTCTTCTATGATAATTGTTGGTGTTCTAAATTTCACCTTAGCTAAGCAAATGATTGTTCAGGTCCTCTTTCTTAAATATAGTCTAGCATGGGAATGACCCTAGGCTATGGGTCACCTAAAATTGGGTCAGACCTCTAGAGAAGGCTGGCTTATTTTTGGATCTATCACCTAAACTAAACTCTAACTTGGAAAAGGGAGAGAAAGGACACAAATTTCATGAAAACATGTAAAAGGGAGGTGATGCACCAATAAATTAAACACTCATACTCACACAAGACACACTATAGGACATATTCAAGACTACAAAAGTTTACTCACATAAGTATTTCATAAAAAGTCATAAACTAGCTAATAATCTAACATGGGAGGGCATCTATCCACTTCTAAACTGACCAACAGACTATATATTGCACTTAGAATGACATGTGAGGATTACCAAAATAGTTCATAAAGGTGAGAAAACTTAGATAGAGGAAAGGAAAGCACACATTCACTTGACCACATCAATAAATTCATGAAACACACTTTAATTCAGCTGTAAAATGGTGGAATTTATTCTTTTATTACATCAAATAGATGTTACAGTACAAATTTTCATAGAGTATAGTCATACCAAAAAGAGGGATCCATCTTAAGGCTTAGAAGCCTATATTTATAGAAAAAAGAATGAGTGAGATGGAACTAAGTAGGTGGAAAACATTGAATGAGGTCCAGTTACTCTTGATGGATTAGCATTAATTCAAGGACACTGAGTCATGATATTTTCAAGAGAGAACAAACTTGAATGCTCTATAAAATAATTGAATAATCCAAGATCTTTATCCAACCACCAAGTCATCTTCTCGAGACTCCATGCCATCTTCTACTTGATTTGTTTATGAGGACAAAACTTTCATGTCTTGAAACTGATAAAGCGATGCCTAACCTACTTTAGATGGCTATAAATATCTGCTTGACAAGGAATGACCATGTCAAAGGACAAGAAGCTTCCCCATAATCACATATATACCCCTAAGAAATATCTGAGCAAAGTATTGAAAACCAATCATATTTATTGATTTTTCTATAGCTTTCATGTCGATGAAATGAAACTACACTAGGTGTTTGATCTTGATTTTGAAAACAGGTTATTGAATTTTGATCTATACTAGGTCTAAAAAACCTATTCTACATTTTTGGGGCTTTAATGGTGCCCCTTGATCTTAAAAAACCCAGCTTGGTTCAAACTAGGTTGTGCTTGGATTTGGCTTTCTTGTATTTACTTTGCCTGGTTGACAATTGACTCTTCAACCTTCACCTAAAGTATCCTAGGCTCGCCTTTACTCATTGGCTAATGAAAACTTACTCGAGCTTACCAAACTAAGACACTTGGTAGCCTTTCACTCAGTTTGAGCCTCATTTGATTCTTGACCTTTTGGCCCTCGCTTGCCATTAATATATTTGGGTATGAATGAGCACAATTTATTGATTTACCTAGTAGCTTACCATGGTTGTGAGACTTTTCTCTTTTGCACTTAATCTCAAGATTCACTGACCTCTTTGACTCCCATTCATCATTAGATCATTTTTGCATGTTTGAATGCATTCCATCAATCTTTATATTTGAAAAGAACAACTATTTTTATGAGGCTCAACTTTAACATATGTACGTCTGTATTTGACATTTGTATGATCGTCACTGAATATTTGAAATACAATGGTTATTCACCAGGGCTTGAGTTTGACACTTACACACCCATGATTACTCTATTGGATCACAAAATCCATGAAAAAAACAATTTCCTCAAGTTTTTTGTATCATGCCTTTTTTTAATTCAGGATTTTTTACCATGAGAACTAAGTCTTTTGGACTTTTTCTTTTAGACAATTTTTTAACAGAATTGAGTCTTCGAGAAAAATGTTGTAGACATTTTGTTTGAAAGAATTAGGACTTTGTCTTTTGTATCAGACATTTTATCTGAAATAATTTAGGTCTTCAGGAGTTTTGATTTTAATAAAATGTTTAAGAGAATTTGGTTGAAAGAATTTTAACCTAGCCTTTTGATGTAGACAATTTTCTCAAAATAAATAGGTCTTTGAGAAAATTATTGCAAAGATTTTACCGAAAAGAAATAAGTCTACAAGATTTTTGCCTTGGATATTTTTCCTGAAAGGGTCCCTAACACTTAGCCAAAAAGGTTGAAATACTTTGGCCTATTGTTGACTTAAAAAATACCTAAAATATTATCACTTAGAAATCTTAGCACTTGACCAAATACCCAAAACAACACTTAGCTCCTTTAAGCCTACAAGATTTTTTGAACTTGTGCGAGAAACAATTGCTTGATCTTCAAGGATCAAATGAACTTAAAAGGCTGATGCAACTTGTCTTTGACCTTGAACTGATTTGATCACCATGAGAACTTGTTCAGACCCTACTCTTTACTTTGTAGAGTTGTTCCTCAAAAATTGATGAAATACACTTTAAGTAAACCTAAAGTGTTTCAAAAGCTTTGTGACAACATGTGTTCTTCAGGATACTCATTCAATCCATAATTCTACTTTTTGACTACTCAACTATTGGATCACTATGTTCAATAAGAACCCTACTCAACTTCTTCAATCTATGCTTGATATTGAGGAAACTGCATTATATCTAGGTAAGCTTAGTATGTGGGCTAAAAAATGGTCAATATTAACCTCATCACATTTTTTCCATTGTCAACATGGGTATCATCATGATACAAGGTATTATATCCCTCATTGGTTTAAGACATCTTGGATGGGTTGAGCGGAAATTTAGTACATTTAATAGACACAACTTTTAATCTAGGGCTATGCCTAAGTTGCATGAAAAATAATACCAATAGAAAATTAAAAAATATAATAATATGAAACCTTAGTTGGTTTAAAACCCTAAGAATAAAAAAAAATTACGTTCACATGGATCAGGTTCACCAAATGTTTAACCCTAATTTAGATTGTGGAACCTTAAATATATAGTGTTAAGGATATAGAAATGATAGGGCACAAGGGTGAATATCAAATCTACAACAGACCAATTATTATGCTAAACTTAGATGTACCATATGTTAAATTTATTAAACTTAGATGAGCTATAAATGGAAAGTACAACTATGCTAGATATATAAATGACATAAATTGAGGTACTTAGTTGGTTTTAATGCTAGTGTAGATCTAGATCTGGTACAAGCTAAAAGTAGGTGGGAAGATAGTTTTGAAATAATCATCAGATTCTAGATCTAGTGTCTCTATTTCTTTAGATAGTTGTGTCAGCCTGGGATGGTGACATTGACACTATTGTTTGGGTTTAATTCTAGTGTCATGTATGAAATATCAATTGAAATAGGATGTGACCATCTAGATGCTTTTAGGTTTGGCTTTGCCTTCACTCTGGTGCATTTAGATTTGGGTCATAAACTATTGCTCCTAGTGAAATGACAAAACTCTAGCTTTCCATATTTAATGTGTCCTTGGTGTAAAATGGGTTAGTGGGCACACAGTGTTGAGATGACCTATAATGACCCTGCTATCAAAGGGCACTACTTACATAGTCAATACTCTAGAATAGGGCCTTAGACTCATGTAGTTCTTCCTTACATGTTGGCTTATGTATGAATCATGCAATGCATGTAAAGTAAGTACAATAGTGACCTAGCTTGTAACTTGAAAAATAATACCTTATGATTACTCTTTTGGTACTTTAGACTTGGATTTGGGTTGTTATTTTGACTATCAGAATAAGGTATAATAGGAAAGCTTTTGGTAACTTGATTGCTTCTTGAATGCTCTTTTGGTCTAATTACTAGGTGATGAATGAATGAGGGTTGATATTATATTTATACTAATCCTATCAAGAGATAACTCACATTAAAGAACTTAGGCTGACCATTGTAATACATTTAATTTATAAATTGGATGACTTTATAGCATTAGTCACTTGCATTGGTGCAAGATAATAATGTTGACACTATTGTTTGTCCATAATATCTATCCTTGATGTTAATGTCTAGGGAGACAGAGAGTAGGCATAGGCTTAAACCTTGTATAGGTGTAAGATAAGTTCATTTTAAGAATTTTGGGAAAGATGGAATGTTTGTGTCATTAATATAAGGCTAGTCAGACTAAGAGATAGACCAAGGGGCACAAGGTAGAGCAAATGTGAGGCTTGTAGAAGTAAAGAACGTGGAGAACTAAGAGGAACAACCAATGTTTGAGTTTGCCAAGTGTATAAGACTGAGGGGCTACATAATCAAAAAATATCATCTACATCAGATTCTCTACCCTATTTTACTTGATAAATCATAGATTTGTATTTGTTCAAACCAACAAATTCCTAACCAATTGCACTTGTACTCTTCTCATGAATACAATTTTTTAATTTTGGCAATCCGCCACAAATGCTATAAATTCCATTCAAACATGATTTGTTATAAAAGAGCTGTCCATCTAGTATTTCATAAAAAATCATGGGAATAAATTCCCTAGGTGACTTTGGCAAAAATTTTATTCCAAACAACTATAAAATATTGTTAGTGTACAAAATATAATGTACATGGCAAAAAACATCATAGTGTATTGAAAATTCAACATGTTTCCTACAACAACAATTAGTGCATGTGTGATTTATTTTTACATAAAATGGTTTGGCCATCTCAAAATATCTTTGACTAATAGAAATTTGTTGATATTTTTCCAAAAACTTAGGGTATAATTGTGTTTGGGTCATATCCAACAACTTTTTCAGATGCAGTTCACGATTACGAGAACCAACTCTTCTTTTCACTACATCTCTTGTATTATGTAAAACTCTTGTATTATCTTTCCAAAATTATGGAAGTAAATATTTGAGAGCATTAGCTATAGCCTTGTCCTTTTGTGTAAGTCTATTAAAGAATGCCTAGAGCTTAGTGGTATTAGCATCATTAAGTCTTTGGCAACTTCTAATTTATTTCATTAATGTTTTTCTATTTATATCCTGTGCTTGGCTAGTTTTTGAAATCAATCATTTTGACCTGTTTGACCACTTACTGCACAATTTGTAATTATAGATCGGGTAACATTACAATATTTATTGCATGATTTTGGGTCTAAAATATGATATGCATCATGTATGTTTTCAATAATTTTATTTTATTTATCACCCATGTTAGATGTTCTTAGTCATAGGGTGTACATTGTAAGTCTCATCTTAATCAATTTTATTAACGAAATAAACACTTGACATTGTTTTTACTATAACAATATAATTTATCAAAGAAATTATCCCAATTTTTTTTAGCTAGTCTTCTTGAATAACGGCTAGACATTTTTTTGTGCATTAGTTTCAAAATGTTTTCATTAATTTCAATTAATTACTTGCCTTTTCTATGCACAATCCTTGGAGGTGTTGTTATTGGTGGAATTTTTTGAGAGGGTGTTTCAAAATCATTATGTTCAATACTAGTTTTTTCATTATTAGTTTCATTTTTTAGTTTTGGGATGAATTTTATTCATTGTTACTTTCATCATTGTGTTTACATGAAATTATCTTCATTGATAGCAGTTACCATCATGCATAGATTCATCATCAACAAAATCAAAAAAATTATACTTTGAATATGGACTTGCAACATAATTAGGACTTCTAGGTAGATATTCATCATCATTATTCAATTCATTATTGTCAATTTTATAACTGTCTATGACATTTGGCTCATTAGGGATAGTATTTGTACCTTGTCTCGAGTGAAATGATTGCATTCATACCTTTTTTTCTCTCAAATCTTATAATTACTTTAGTGTTTTGTGATTTAACTTCATCCTCTTCTTTGAAAGAGCTATGTCACCCATGACTAGATAAAGAACATTTTGATTCCTTTTGATGGCAAGGACCTAAAGAATAATTTGATTCATTTTGATGGTGGGGGACCCAAAGAAAATTTGAGTCCTCTTATCTTCATCATGGAAAATGCAAAATGATGCAGAGAATGTTTATGGGGTCAAAATTCTTGAAATATCCTAAAAAATAAATTTTGGGCAATGAATTGTTGTCTATTGATATAATAATACATATGCATTATAGTGCATACATGTTATAATGCATACATATTATATATATTAAGCAATCTGATCATATATTGAATTGGTGGATTTTTTGCTTTATTTTGTTATGATATTGGGGTTAATTGACCCCCAAATTACTTCCATATAGTCAAAATTAGGTTCACGGGGTTCAATTTCATCCAAATTGCAACAACCATTGTAACAATGAACTAATTGGGTAAATATATCAGGAAACATGAGTTAATTTAACCCCTTGAATTGCATTTTAAACTCGCAGTTAGGTTCAAGTGGTTCAGATTAGCCTCAATTACCTTCATGTTTGCATTTATAATAAAATTAGGGTTGATTAAACCATATTTTTCATCTTATACAATAAATTGAACCATAAAGTAGGTTGATATGGCTTAATTTTACCCAAATCACATCTCTAATTGGACCAATTGACTAATTGGATCAATTCATGATAAAATCATACCTAATTTAGCCCCAAATCACATCTTACTTTTGTAGTTAGGTTGAAGGGGCTCAAATTGGCCCCAATTTCCTTCATGATTGAATTAGTGGACTATTTATATTATTTTGTTATGATATTGGGGTCGATTAATCTGCCAAATTACATCCTATATAAGCAAAATTAGGTTCAAGGGGTTCAATTTCATCCAAATTGCATCACTAATTCCAATAATTGACTAATTGGTTCAATATGTTGGGAAATATGGGATTATTTAGCCTTAAATCATATCCTAGACTCATAGTTAGGTTAAATGGGTTCAGATTGGCCCTAATTACCTTCATGTTTGCATTTGTCATAAAATTAGGGTTTAAGGTTTTGGGTTTTAATAATCGACTAATAGTGTGAGTATTGATTTTGGGATATATTTATCATACCTTTTGAATGAAAACCAAGATGTTATTTATGAATCAATATCTTATATCATAACAAATATAACACTTATTCTAAAACAAATAATTAACAAAGAACATGTTGCCCAAATATCATCCTCATGACCACTTTTGAAGTGAGATAGTGAGACTAATTCCTCCCTTGACAACATTAGTGTAGGTTTACATTCTTTCATGCTTATTATCCCTTACATGCATACAAAAAATTTATAGTGATAATGTTTCATTGTGATTGAATTTAATATGATGAAACATGCTTGTGAAATCCATCACTCATTGTCAATCCATGAACATTTTGAAAAATCTAATGCACTTTTAATATATCCCTTTAAACATGGACAAGATAATGCTTCATCCCTCCACTTTTTTATTTATTTTCAAACTCATTATAGACACTAAAATTAGACATATCATTAAGAAAAATAGCCAAAAAATTTATTTTATAGAACAATTTTTCATTGCACTTACATGTTTACCTAAAAAAACTGTGCATTCATAAATTGGATGAAATGAAGAAAGAATAATCATCCTTTCTGATTTTTTCAATTATAGATTTATAATATGATTTCCTATTCATCCAATGTCGATCACACCTAAATACACATTTTAAATTCTTTTCATTTTTTTCCTTATCAGCTAAGATCCCTTGAAGTTGATATGCCTAAAGGAGAATTAATAGTATAACACATTCCTTTAGTTTTCTTGTAGTTAGGTTGAAGGGGATCAAATTAGCCTCATATTCCTCTTTGATTGAATTAATCAAATATTTATCTCATTATATGATGACATTAAGGTTAATTTCACTCCAAATCACATCATATACAATTGAAAATAGGTTGTTGTGGCTCAAATTTTTAAAAATTGTGTCATCGACTACACTATTTGACTAATTGGCTCAATATATGATGAAATCAAAGCCAATTTAGCCTTAAATCATGTTTTATAGTCATAATTAGGTACAAAGGACTCATATTCACCCTAATTGCATCGACAATTAAACAAATCAACTATTGCATTCATTATATGATGACATTTGAGTTTATAGAGCTCAAAACCACATCTTATACATGTCAAAATTGCATGTCATTAAACTAAATGACTCTTTGTTTCATTTTATGATGAAATTAGAATCAATCATGCCACACATCACATTTTAAAGTCATGCACTTAGGTTTGAAGGGGCTCAAATTAGCTCCAATTTCCCTCATATTAAACCATTGGACTATTTGTCTTATTTGGTTATGACATTGGGGTCAATAGGCGCAAATTAAATCCTTTATAGTCAAAATTAGGTTCACAAGGCTGAATTTTACTCAAATTGTATCACTGATTACACCAACTCACTCAATCTAAGCTAATTTAGCCTTAAATGACATTATATATTTGCAATTATGTTCAAGGGGTTCAAATTGATTGTAATATCCTCAATCATTAAAATAATTGACCAGTTTATTCATTTTGTAATGAAATTAGGCCTGGTTGAACCCTAAATCATGTTCTATATAGTTGAAATTATGATTGCAGGTGAAAACTCACCAAAATTACATCACTTTATCCATGATGTCCTTTTTATATAAATATAAATGTGAATTAAATAAGTTTAAACATGAACTAAATGAGTATATATAAGTGCATATCATGATACATAGATAAGTATAAACACGTTATAGTAGTTAAAATTTGTTTTTTTGATGTTATGACAACATAAAATATACATGTTATGCTAAGTTTAATTTGAATTCAAAAACTAATCCTTTTGGCTCAGAAATGGCTTGGATTCTCAATCCAAAGTCTTGGACCTATCAACACACATCCAAATTTGAGAGTTTTGATATAAAACAACAAAATTCAACTTCCATCACCAAATACACTATAAATTTCAATGATAAATTTCATAAATTTATTGCCACGATGATGAACACACTCCTCTTTCCAAATATATGATTTGTATATTTTTTGGATTATTTTAAGTTTTCAATATATGTTGATTTCTAACTATAGATTTTTTAGGCTACTACATGCCATAAATATACATGGTTATATATGTTTGTATATCTTTTTCTTCATCGATCCAAATGAATATATATATATATATATATATATATATATATATATATATATATATATATATATATATATGGTTACAAACTAGGCCCAATTCTACACACATTAAAAAAAAACTAGTTTTCATTTTTTTTGAGGAAGTTAGGCTGGCTGCATGGATGGCTATCCATTTTTTTGTTATTTATTAGGATCTATTTAATTGTAAAATTAATTAAAAATTTTTGTTGAAAAATTATAAAAAAATATAGGTTACAAACTAGATGATCTTATCTAAAGTTTCACTAATTTTTTTAAACAATATTAAACGATGATAAAAAATTAGGGATCACACAACCAAATATCTACTTTGTTTTCCTAAACAATAGTATTTCCTATTCAAATTTCATATGTTTGACCTAGTTATACTTAACCATTTTTTTTAAAATAGTGTTTTGAAAACTAAACTCAAAATGTTACAATTCATGTTCTTACATTATCCTCTAATTTTGAGTATAGCCATCTCAAATTATCTATAGAATTTCAAATTTATTAATTTTCAATAAAAACATGTCCATGGGTAGGCCCCTTTTTATCCCCCAACTTGGTGCACTTACCCAAAAAATTGGTCTAGACATCACACCAACAACACTGAATTATTAGATGTTTTCAGAAAGGAGAGAAATAACTACAATTTTTTGTAAGGTATTTACATTATTTTTACTTTGGAAATTGATTTCCTTTTGTTTTTGAAAGTGATGTATGTTCAATTATTTTTTTAAAATTGTATCTAAACTATTGCATGCATAGCTCTTGTTTTCATGGTCTATAGGTTTTATGTCTTAGTAATGTTGGGAACTAGTGTATGTGGATTATGAATAGTTTATCTATCACACATGGTTACAATTTAAAATTTTGACTATCTAATATCATATTTATCACTTTTTTTGAGGTAATTTATTATTTGGTGGTTATGCATTTAACTTGCAAATATTTGTGATATTTAAGTTGAAGTGTGGGAGATTTCATAAACCACAACTACTAGAAATACATGCTCTTCTTTTGATGTCCATCAATTTGCATGAATAAATTATTTCACCATAATTAGTCCCTCAATTTCCATGCTCAAAATGAATATCATATTCACTTTTATGCCTTCAAGATCATTTACTCTTGCATTCATAAATATTACCTTATGTTATCTTCCATGTTGGTTAAAATTATTGTGAATGCCATACAAAGAAGGGATTCAAAGTTATATTTTAAAAATTTAAAACATAGAAGGGATAGTTAATATAAAAATGATTATGAGTATAAGTGAGGAGTATTTTTTTTCTTTTTTTATAGCCAAAGTAGGCATCCTAAGGTCGAGTCTTGTTGAAAGACCATTTGATAAATCAAAAGATTGTGAGTGTAAGCATGTTGTCCCCAGAATTTGCACAATTAAAATTCTTGAAATTATGGCATCAATTAAAAGTTAAATTCAATTCAAAACTTTGTCATGCTTGGGTTGAGTCTAAATTTGGTCAAAGTTCCAAAATCTAATCAAGTTAAAGTTGTATAAGTTTGAAAGTCAATTTTGAAGGGCTTAAATTAAAAATATAATAATAATAATAATGTGTGTGAATGTGCAATGTGAATATCATACACTTAGGAGGCCAAGATTTCTAAACCTCTCATGTGCATAGGACACATGGACACATCCTACCCATGACATGCTCTATGGGCTCATCATGTGAATCGCATTCATCATGCTCATGGTGTTCAAACATCCCAACCTTATAAATGTAGTAGGATCTTGGCCATGGATAGAAACATTAACTATGGCCATGCATTTATCACCTTCATATACCTACAAAATCCTTATTACAAGGTACGATGGTGTGCATATGAATGCATGGAACATTTTAACTTCCCCCTTTGCCTATATCAATACTTTCACACTAGATTTCATTCATTTAAAATTCAAACTCTTTACTTTTCTCTGCTCTATTCCTCCACCACACCAAATCTCCACTCTCCCACCATTTTCCTATACTAAATCCAAATTTTTCCCAAGTACATTAAAAATATTCATATTTTGAATAATTCCATAGCTACACATGTGTCATCAGGTGAAGATTCCATTTTTAGTGTTTTTTAGTTACAAGTAAGATTTTAGTGCCTAGGGAACAACAAATTTTTGAATCCTATGAAATTTACAAGGAGAATCAACAATGAGGCCCAATAGTTTCATGTCCTCCATTGTATGCTCTACATAAGGTCATAAGCATTTTATCCCACTAGACCCATGTGATAAACTTAAAGCACTATTTTAAGTCACATTCTGCATCATCATCACAACCAATACGAAGTATAAATACTTTGGGTATGAGACTCTCACTATATTATAAATTAACAGCTTTGAAATCCATGATTCAGTGATCAGACATGTTGATATGGAAAAATTCAACATTAGAATTGATAACAGGTCAACTGCACCTATGTATTCCCTCCTAGTGAGAAGTGCCTTCTTGAAGTAGGTGGATTTCTAATTTATGTGTAATTTATAGATCTAGTCCTATCTTGTGTACAATATTACAATGTAGAAACAAGTAAGGTCATATCTACAGGAGATGTCATGGTGACAAAGCTTTATGGAGAGGCTATTGATTTTATGCTTCACTTTCCATAAATGAATGCACATGGTAGTATGAGTGCAAAATTTTAGCATAAATTATGGAACAAAAACAAATATAAACACCTCACTATCATGAACAATAATTTGTTGAAGGTGAAATGAAAAGAGAGTTTCACCAAAGCTAATTTTAATAAATAACTATAATATATGACCACCCTCCTTAATAGGGTAGTAGGCAATGCAAGTACTAAGGGTTTTCATCCTTAGATGATTTCCCCCATGAGTATCATTTATGGCAACAATAAGTTCAATGATTAGGGGAGTATGACCAGTGATGCACTTTATAAACAACTCACCAAAGTGACTACTACTAAGTCATTTTATATGAATTCATATTTGGTATACACTATTTCTTTTCATCATTTATACCAAGGCCTCACACAATTTGCAAATCTAGGACCAACTATGAGAGTATACAAATAACTCCCTTAACTAACTTTGGAGCAGAGCAATAATCATTTCAAAAGAGTGAATAATGCATTAACCATGAGGATAATACCAATACTAAGTGAAGACTAGGGAAGCGGTTGACATGAAGTGATCAAACTAGTGTCACAATAAGGAATCCATTTCATCCAATTCTATAAATTATCATATACCAGAGCTAGAAGTTTTGAAGGTTTTCCCATGAGGCTTCCATATCTGATCAATAATAAGATGTTGATTGAAATATGTAAATAAATTTTAGATGTCCATCATAAATGTCAAAAGAGACATGTATCAAGAGTAGTATTCCCAATTTATTTGGGATACTACACATGAAAGCATGAAACAAATGTTTTGAACATTAAATATAACATGATAATTTCACTCTATATCCTCACATGATTGGGGACTCATTTGATAGCAAGGGGTATGTGTGAGCCAATCTAGGTATTGGTTCCTCATATATTCATAAGTTTCATTTGAAATACTATTGGGTTGATTGTCTTGATGATTTTTAAGTTCAAAGACGTGATTGGGGATGTTTGAGCCTACACCATATCAAAATTTTCACTAAAAAATGGGTACCTGATGTAATGATCAATGATGGTAGTGAACCCTTTTAGTCAGAGTACATTGATGGAGTCATGACAACTCCTCTTAGAGTGATCAACTTATCCACCCCTAAATGCACAAACCTACAAAAAATAATCAATTTTGTGCTGAGAATATCATTAAAGTCCTTCAATTTAAAACTTGAAGATTTCACAAGAGTGGATGGGTCATGTAAAACCAAAGTGATAACTTTTCCTAAACAATCTCCTACATCTATTCCAAGGGCGATAATATCTAGTGGTTTTGGAACCATCTCCCATCTTGATACTAAGGGTGGTGGTGGTGGTGATGATGAAGAACCAAATCAAGGAAAATAACTAAGTAAGACTTGTGGTGAGGGATCTTTTATAGGAAAACATTTCCAAGCCAATTAGATAGTATAAATGCAACAATATTCTTCCCCAATTGGAGATCCTTCTTTGATAATAAAGAACACCATGCAACATTATCTTTCTTTTATTCAAGGAATGTAATAATCATTAGGTGTAGGAGAGGTACCTGCTTCCACTTTTCTAGTGCTAGTTTCTCCTCTTCTCCCATCTTCTTTGCACATTCCAATCTCACCGCATGCCACTCATCTAAGGAAACCTACACCCTCTACTCCATAAACTGGTGTGGACACTTAAATAATCAATATTGGTACCGTGACATTTTAATGGATACCACCATTACTAGGGAAAAAGGAAGATAGTAGATGGGGAGCTACCAGAATTTGATACTTTAGGGAATATTCTTATGACTCCTACCAAAAAAGTCAATACCACTTATTTATTGGTTATATAATTATCTGGTGCTTAGTTTGTTGAAATTTCAGAGCCAAATGTTGAGAATTATGAGGGAGATATGGTTATCTCTAACTACACCTTGATAATAATTGCCATGGGTGAAGGAACTGATAAAAGTGATGTGCACAATATAGGAGTGACTACCATAAAATTATCAAGGAAGCCAATTATGATGAGTTGATGAAAGATCAATTGAAATATCAAGCTTGATAACTCATGGGATATGTGAACAATCTCTTGAATCTGGAAAACACTCCTTCTAGTGCTCAAATTGAGGTTCATGCACAAGTCCCTAGAATAAGTAAAGATGATATTTTAACCATATCCAAATGTAATAGTTATGGGAAGACACTTGAGGCTTGGGTATGACAACTATTGCTTGATGGATTGAAATATATTGATGAGATAGTAAGCTCTATGAAAATATTGATTTAGAGCAAATCAAAATCATAACACATATTAAGTGCCATCAAGATGAAATCAATTCATGGAAAAGTGTGTTGTGTGACCTTAAGGAGATGGAAGATATTGATGTAGATATGCTTGTCAAATTAGGGATATTTGATATAAAATAAAATAACATATCATTTGGTTGGATACATAGTGTTCTACTCAACGTGAAAGTGCTTGAGTATACAATATATCACTTGATAAATCAATCCAAGCTAGGAGGGGAAAAGATGTTAGACACATGTTCCAATCTGGGAAATCTTCACTGTGATCTACTCAAAGATGATGGCTCATGTTGGATGATGTGATCCAAAGTCTTTTATGTTATGTTTGTGTGTTAGTACTATTATTAATGATAGTAAATAAACATGGTAGTTTAGTTAATTGGGTCATTGACCCTATTGGGGTCTTGTATAGTAACCACCTCATGAAAGCTTATTAAAAGATTTTACTCTTTGTAAATATTTGAATAATGATAAATTTACCTTATATGAAATATTTTCAAGTTTATACAATGTAATATTTTATTTTCCCTATTGTCTCCAAATCTTGTACCCTAGAAGAGGGTTGTTTAGGCCTCCTCTAGATTAGGGCAATGTTGGGACATTTCCATGCTTGTGGGTGTGATTATAAGTGGAAATGAGCCTCTAGGTTGAAAGGGCTAGCTCCCTGTATTAGATCTTGTGTAATAAGGCTACTGAACCAGTTTGTATGAGTGAAAAGAGTTAGAAGTTTACATAAATGAAAAGCCTAGTCTAAGATGGTGATACACCAAGAATTAGTATCCACATGTATGCCCTATACTTATGCACAATACAACAAAATATAGTCTCTAACTCAAGCTCTAGAAGATTCCAACATAAGTATTTCAATGTAGAGGCAAAATTAATGAGATCACACAAGGTAAATAATTAGAAAAGACAACCTGTATATTCCAAAGAAAAGGTTACACATGTGCAAAATCTTATATAGCTAGAATACACTCTACATGACCTGATGGATCAAATCATTGCTCAAAAACATGAAGGAAAAGGAACAGAAGGATAAAACATCAGTTTCTATCACTCTGTGTCTCTTCCATGCCCAGTCAAATATTTATAACTTAGAAAGAAAATAGATTTATGCTTCTTTGCTCAAATGCAATAAAATGGCAAAACATTCTAGCAGGGCTTCACCATACTATATGTGGATGATAAAACAAGAGCCCAAGGGTCATATTTATATCAAAAGAGGGAAAGAAGAGAGAGCTCTTGGGTGCCAAAATATAAGCCTCCAAAATGGTTTGTAGTCACCATCTTGGTGAAACTAATTCCAACTATTCTCTCATTTTGTTGGAGTTTATCCTTCTCTTTGATTCACCTTCTTGAAATGACCAAGATTGCTTCAAAATCAATGGTGATATGACCCTCCATAAGAAATGTCTTAGATCACTACTGTGAACCTTAGATTCTTCTTGAGAGCTCTCATGTTTTGCAATGTAGACCCATTCAGGTTTTCCAAGTGACTTTACTTCTACTTGCTTCTTTAGGTTGTTGGGTTGCTTCTACTTGTAAAAGTCATAAGCAAAGCTCTTTTGAAAACTCACAAAGCATTGTCTCTTTATTTTCATGCTTTCAATTAATTTTACTTGAAAAATTCATAAGAAAATCTCTTTAAGAAACCCAATTTGCACTATCTTGGCTTAAGACCCTATCAGGTTCTCTGAATGGCTTTACTCCTTGATTGAAGACTTTAGGCATGAAATTTGATGTCTTGTAGCATGTCATATTTGAATTATAATGGCTAGTTGGACACCTTAAATTTGACATCCTATGACATGTTATATTTGAATTCAAATGTTAGTTGGCTATCTTGAATTTGACATCATATGGCACATCATCTTTGAATTCCAACAACTAGTTGGCTGTATTAAAATTGATAGCTTGCGACACGTCATGGGGATCCATGGGTTGGTGTTATTGTTTCAAGAAATTTTACCAAAGTAATTCCTTTGAATAATTTATTTGAAGGAATTTTTTTAGGGATTTTACCCAAAAGGCACTGGCTAGTTCCTTCAAGAACTTTTCTAGAAGGACACTTGGGAAAGTCTCCTTAGAAAAAGTTATGAAGGACACTTGGGGAAGGCACAGGGTCCCTTCAAAAAATTATAAAGGGAATTTACAAAGGAAATGGCCCTTTAAAACTTTTCCAAAGGCAATTTTCGAAGACAAATGCCCTTCAGAAAAGTCCAAAGGGTCACTTGGGAAGAAAAGTGCCCTTCAAAACTTTTTTGAAGGGTCACTTGGATAACAAAGTGCCCTTCAAAAAAGTCTGAAGGGTCACTTGGGAAGAAAATTTCCCTTCAAAACTTTTTTGAAGGGTCACTTGGAAGAAAAGTGCCCTTCAAAAAAGTCCAAAGGGACACTTGGGCTAAAAGTGTCCTTCAAAACTTTTTTGAAGGGTCACTTAGAAGAAAAGTGCCCTTCAAAAAAGTCTGAAGGGACACTTAGGGGGGGCAACATCATCAAGACTATTTCAAGTTTTTTGATTATTTTTTCTTGTAAAAGTCATAATACTTGCTCCTTGGAAAACCTGAAGTCATGCATCATTGAAAACCTACAAAGAATTGGAAGGAATAATTAGGGTTTGTAAACCTAGATTACTTCTAGTAATAAAACTTTTATAAGTCAAGTCACTCAAAGAAATTGACTTGGTCTTGAGGAGTAACTCAGGTTTATGAGAGGCCAAGACTTGAATTATGGAGAACTTGACATACACTACAATGGAGCCAAAACACCTTAGCCTCTTTGACTTGCAATTATGGACCTCTAAAATGACCTGTTCTTGCAATTGTTGTTCAGCTCTCCATGAAAATGGTTGAACAAATTATACTCAGGTAAAATTTGGTCAAAATTCTTGGTGATTTTGAGGGGAGGCATGCCTACTAAGTTAAATACCAATTTCCTAAATCCTTTCATTGGGCATGGAGTTACAAATATAGGCACTTCAAAATAGAAATGAACAAGCTTTGGTTCAAAAACACACTAGCTGGGTTGATTACACACACAAGGTAGAGATTCACACCAAACAAAGGGAAGGAAAACACACCTGTGCTACAAAACATTTAGGGAAAACAAACACAACAAAGGAAACACACCAAAACAAAGTATATACAAGACATGGCCAACAAGGGTCCAAAGTAGGGATTTAAGTGGATTCCATTCATTGGAATAAGAAGCTCTTCTCCATCTATTCTAGATAGCTAAAAGAAGTTTATTTGCTTGCACTTACTAATGATGTAAGGACCATTCCACAAGAAATAAAACTTTGTATGTTTTCATGGTTTTTCTCTATCTTCATCCCATTTCAAGACCAAGTCACCTTATTTGAACACTCTTGTCCTTGCCCTTTTTTCAAAGGATTTGTTCATGAGGACTTGATGGTGTTACAAAGCTTTGTGTGCATCATCTCTTGCATCCTATAGCTACATTAATTATATAAATCTAACCTCCATGGGAGTTTTTTCAAGTAATTCTAGCTGTTGTGCAAGTTCCAAGGTAGGGAGCTCTCATGATATGGATAGCCTAGATTCTCTCCCATAGATAAGTACAAAAGGAGAATTACCAATTGACTTCTTGGGAGTGATTCTATTTTCCCATAAGGTTATCTTCAGCTTGCTATGCCATGCTCTTTGATTGGTACTCAAATGAACTCCACTCTTTGCTGCCTAATCAAAAGTTTTAGCACTTATTAAAGCAAGTCCATTATCCGAGATAATGACATGAGGAGCCCCAAACCTTGTTATAATGCTGTCCTATAACTCTAAGATGGCATTTTCATTTGCTTCCTTTAAAGCAATAACCTCTACCCATCTTGTGAAGTAGTCTATAGCAGTCACTATCCATTTGTGTCTAGCACTTGATGGAGGGTTGATCATGCCAATGAAGTCAAGGTCCCATTACATGAAAGGCTAGTCCACTTGGATAAGATTCAATGGAAGGGTAGAAAACTTTTGTTTTCCAATAAATAAAGCACATTGAAGATAGACCTTAGCCCAATGATAACAATATTTAAAAAGACTAGGCCAATAGTAACCAACTCTCATTATTTTTGAAATTATTGTTCTAGGAGAGAAGTGACCACCATTTTCACTATTATGGATCCTTTCTAGCTACATATCAAGTTGGTCATTGTTAATGCATCTTAATAACACATTGCTCACATCCTTCTTAAAGAGAATTCCATCCACAAGCTAATAAGGAATAAATTGTAGCCTAAAAAACCTTCTTTTAGATTTGTTTAAGCCATTGAGACACTCACTATTTTGAAGAAAACCAATGATGTCTTGTGTCCAACATTGATTTCTACATTTGATCAGCTAGTTGGTCTTGAAATTGATTCACCAAGGCTTGCTCTTTTGGCTCTTGAAATTCAAATGCTAAGTGCTCACATAAACCTCTTCCTCTTACTATGTTGGTTACCTTGATGTCAATGTCATATTCCATCACCTTTATGATCCACCCAACTCTTCTCATTGAGATCCCTGCTTAGGAGAAACTCCTTGGTGCTAGGATGAGAGACCATGACATGGATCCTGTTGTTGGAAACCATATGCTTAAAATTTTTTAAGCCTCTAATGATGGTTAAAGCTTTCTTCTCAAAAAAATAATATCTCACTTCGTAGTCTTCTAAGCCCTGGTTGAAGAAAGCATTAGCTGCTCAACATCCTCTTCATTATTTTGCATAAGCATGACTAAAATTGTGTCCACGTTAGCAAAATTATAAAGAATGAAATCCTTAGTAAAATTCATATTTAAGAGAGTGGGAGAGGCTGAAATTACTTATTTGATTGCCTCAAAGCTGCTTTACCTTCTTTTATCTAAGTAAAAGCTTGGTTATTTTTTAACATGGTTGTGATAGGCTTTACCACAGTTGCAAAGTTTGGAATAAACCTCCTTACAAAGTTTATTTTTCCCAAAAAAATTTGTAGCCCTTTCTTGTGTTGAGGCAAAGAGATGCCTAGAATAGCTTCAATCCTTTTGAGGTTAATAGATAAGCCTTCTTTTGAAACAACATGACCTAAAAACTTACCTCCATAGATAGTGAAGATGTATTTCTTTCGATTGAGTGATATGATGTACTATCTAAACTTATCAAACACTTGTCTTAGATGTCCCATATGATCTGCAGTATCTTTGGAAAAATGGTTATATCATCAAGGTAAATAAGCAAAAACCTATTGATCAAACCTTTGAAAGCCATGTCCATTGCCCTTTGAAATATAGCTCCAACATTGGATAAACCAAATGGCATCTTCTTGTAGGCAAAGGTCCCCCACATGGTGGTGAAGGTTGTCTTGAATTGATCCTCTTCATTTACCAATATTTGATATAACCTGAATAACCATCAAGAAGTGAGAAACATTGAGAACCTGAAACAACTTACAAAATTTGTTCTATGGAAGGGAGTCGGTAATGATCCTTGAGAGATACTTTGTTTTGATCACAAAAATCCACACAAAGTCTGATTTCATCATTATTCATTTGAACTAACACAAGTTTGGCTACCCAAGTTGAGTGTTTGATAGGAAAGATAATCCTAGACTCAATCAATTTAGTCAGTTATTTCTTCATGAGTTCTTCTACCTTAGGGTTGATAGGCCTTTGCTTTTGCCTTACCGGTTTATCTCCATGCTCAAAATCAATGGTGTGATGAGATAGACTTGGTTTAAACCCTTTTAGGACCTTGTATTCCCAAGCAAAGATGTCATGAAACTCTTTGCATAATGCAATAAAAGATTTCCTTTCCAGCTGAAAACAAGCCTTGCCAATCTTCAAAAGTTTGTCCTTGAAAATCATAACTCTCTCATAGTTCTCTTCTTTTGTTGGAATGCTCCTTCTTTGGTTTTTATTTTGATAATCCTCATTGAAGACAATCTCAAAGGTAATCATCCCCTTGGGTATTTTTTTTGTCTTCAGCTATATAATCTGCTCTTCATAATGATCATGCAACTTCTTTTGGTTTCTAGAAGATAAACCTGCCTCATTTTGCAAGAAGTGTGTAATGTGTTCATTAATTTAAAACACTTGTCATGACACTTCATTATCTAGAATGGAAGGTCTCATAATGATCATGATATGATATTGATCCTTCTCTTGTTCAACATCAACAACTTAGTCAAAATGTGCTCCTATTGCAGCTAGTCTATCAGCATGCTTGTTTAAGTCTCTTAGTATGGGTTGGATGTTGAAGGCATCAAAATCCTCAATTAGATCCCATACCCTATGGTTGTAGGACTTGATCAAGGGTTTATTGGATGTAGCTTGAAATCTCACTTAATGAATGACCAGTTAACTATCTACATAGACTTTCAAAAGCTTGATTCCTCTCTTCTTTGCCCATTAGAGACCATGAACTAAGCCTTCATATTCTACCACATTGTAAGTAAAGATGAAGTGAAACCTATAAGAAGAGTAGTAATAAATATTTTATGGGGAAACCAACATGACACTAGCTCCCACACCTACTTTTCTCCTTGAACCATCAAAGAACATTTCCCACATGCCATCAAGCTCATGATCTTCATTGGTGAGTGAAGGAATTGGGACATTTCCCTCATGCATGTAGTAAACTCCAAAATCAGTTTCCTCAATGAAAGTGTAAGGATTAAGGCCATGTGTTTTAGTGTTGTACTTGTCAAGATAGAGGTTGGAGATACCTTCAAGAGGAGAAGATGTTTCACTATTCAGGACTGCCTCTTCCTCCTTGATAATTAAATAGTTTTGATTTGTAATTATCTCCAAGTATGGCTCAATGTGGAACCTTGATAAGGATTGGGTCCTTATGTTTACCTTGGTTCCATAACTTGTCTTGAAAGCTAGAAAGGACCAATCAGTAGAAAGGTATCCTCCTATCTTGGCCATAAAGTCCCTAGACAAGCATATAGAAAAGTGTGTTGGAAGGTCCACCACCATAATATCTTGCATGATAGGGAAGCTTTGGAAACCATGTAAAAACATTTTCAGACCTTTGACCAATCCTACCATCTTGGTTGGAGTTCCATCCAACTGCAACACACCTTTACTATGTGGCTCATAGTTCATACCTAGCTTATCAACTACTACTTTAGGTATAATAGTAGTGCTTGTTCCAATATCCATAATATAATTATGGACCAACTTATATCTTATAATGAGTGTGAGGAAGAAGGGTGGAGGCTTTTTAGATTTAGTGTAAGGGTCCAAAATATGATTTGGAAAATTTGTGAGAGCCACACTATGGTGTCGTGAAGATTGAGGAGCCACCTGCATGCTTACTAATTGCTCTTACAAAAGTTCCTTTTGACCAGGTATGTGTAGAACCTCCCAAAGAGATATGCTTATCTTAGTGCTCTTTAATGACTCCACAATATTTAGAGATAGAGTATTCACTTTCTCATTTAATTTTTATGGTAATAAAGGAGTTGTTACCTGCTGTGTTTCAATCTTGGTAGCTGCATTTACATTCTAATTTTGTTGAGGAACATGGCTTGTAGGAGGTGCAACACTTTGATTATAATTTTTTGGCCTTGGAGAGGCATCACTTAAAACTATTCATGGCTCTTGACCCTCTCTAAAGGCTCTCTTCTTGGACCTTGTATTATTTATAATTGACATGCCTTGAGTTAACACAAAATCATCCTTCTCTTGAAAGTTCATCATCTCCACACTTTGGTTTCTGCCTTCTCCATGATTATCCTTTTGACTGGGACATACTTCTTCTACTATCATGTAAGGAGTAGTTTATTCTTGGGTAGTCAAAGCATATCTAGTTCCTCCATCATCATGTGTAAACTAACCTTGAGGCTACCCTCATTGGTCCACATGATCTTCTCCTTGCACTAGGTTTGCATGAACCCAAACAACAACCTTTATGGGAGGAATAGAGTTTGGATTATATGTATTGGGCTTCTTGCTGTAACCTTGTTGATTTTGTCCTCTCCCTTGATAATTGTATTGGGATGGAGCTCTATATCCTTGTTGAGGATAGTATTGTTCATGAGGAGGAACACTTGCCTGATATTGAGCTTGCTTGAGTTGAGCTCTCAATGATTTGATTTTTTCATCCTTGTCCACAATGTTATCCACCTTCTTGGGAAAGACTCTTGGCTTCACATTGTAATTGGGAACTTGTGACATGCTTGGAGTTTCAATTGAATTGTGGGATAACAAAGGCATGGAAACTCTTAGAGGGAGTCTTCTAGCCTAAATTAGGCTATTCTCAACCTCAATTGCTAGCTCATATGCACTTGGAAGAGTGAATCCTCATATTGAATGCAACATAATAGCAACATCAGTACCAATCCCTTTGAGATATGTTGGGAACACAAAGATATGAGGGGGTCTTATGACTGGTGGTAGTCTATACCATGTTCTTTGAAATCTCTCATTGAAATCTTCTATTGATTCATTTGGACCTCTTCTTATTACATTCAGTGGATGTATTAGGGAAGCATGATCACTCTTATTTTTGAATCTTGTCACCAATAGTTCTCTAAAACCATCCCAACTTGTAATGCAACCCCCCTCTAACATTTTATACCAGTCAAGTGCTTTGCCTTTTAAAGACATAACAAGTAGTCTAATGGCTATGTTGGCCCTAGTAAAATTATGGAAATTATAAAAAATAGAGATATCTCTAATATGTTCAGATGGGGTAATAAGACCCTCTCCATTGAAACTAGGAAGATTTTTAGTAGTATTTAGAGGGATGGGGTCATATGCAAGAAGCTCTATTGGGTTTTGAGTATTAAAAGTAGGGAAGGGCTAACATTTATCTATCTCTCCCCTTTCCCCCATTTATCTTCTTCCTTTATGATCATTTATTTCTTCTTCTTCAACTTCATCCTCTCCTTGAACTTCTTTAACCTATTTTGCTTTTTCCCCAAAATCTCCCTACCAAGGATTTAATAGGGCTAGGAGTGGTTTAGGGCATTGTTCTTCAGGAAAAGCTTTAGCTAAAGGGGTTTGGTAAAAAAATCTTAAGGACCTTATGAGGACCATGTAGGATAATGTATAAAACTTGGTTTAGAACCAGGGATTCACATCCTTTTGGAGTCACCAAATGCAGGGTTAGGGGTATTTTTACTACTTAGGCCTATCAAGACCAACATTCGTCTTGACTTAACAATAATTTGGGTCCCACCAGGCTTGCTAGAATTTTTGTCTCCAAATCTTGCATCCTAGAAGAGGGATGTTTAAACATCCTCAAAATTTGGGCAATGTTGGGACATTTCTAGGCCTATGGGTGTGCCTATAAGTGGAAATGAACCTATAGGTTGAAAGGGCTAGGTCCCTGTATTAGCTTTTGTGCAATAAGACTGTTGATTAAGTTTGTATGAGTGAAAAGAGTCAAAAGTTTATGTAAATGAAATGCCTAGTCTAAGATGGTGATACACCAAGAATTATTATCCACATGTATGCCCTATACAACAAAATATAGTATACAACTCAAGCTCTAGAAGATTCCAACACAAGTATTTCAATGTAGAGACAAAATGAATGAGATCACACAAGGTAAATAACTGGAAAAGACAACCTATATAGTCTAGAAAAAAGGTTACATATGTGCAAAATCTCATATAGCTAGAATGCACTCTACATGACCTGTTGATCAACTCTTTGCTCAAAAACATGAAGGATAAGGAACAAAAGGATAAAACATCAATTCTTATCACTCTGTGTCTCTTGTATACCTAGACAAATGTCTAGAACTTAGAAAGAAAATAGACTTATGCTTCTTTGCTCAAAGGCAAGAAAATGGCAAAACATTCTAGTAGGGATTCACCGTACTATCTGTGGATGATAAAATAAGAGCCCAAGGGTCCTATTTATAGTAAAAGAGTGAGAGAAAAGAGAGTTGTTGGGTGCCAAAATAGAAGCCTCCAAAATGGTTTGTAGTCACCATCTTGGTGAAACTGATTCCATCTGTTCTCTCATTTAGTTGGAGTTTATCCTTCTCTTTGATTTGCCTTCTTGAAATGACCAAAATTGCTTCAAAATCAATGGTGAGATGACCCTCCATAATAAATGGCTTAGATCACTACTGTGAACCTTATATTCTTCTTGAGAGCTCTCGTGTTTTACACTGTAGACCCATTCAATTTTTCTAAGTGACTTTACTTCTACTTGCTTCTTCAGGGTCTTTGGTTGCTTCTACTTGTAAAATTCATAAGCAAAGCTCTTTTAAAAATCTACAAAGCATTGTCTCTTCATTTTTGGGTTTTTTGATTACTTTAACTTTTAAAACTCATAAGTAAAGCTCTTTGGAAAACCTAATTTACACTATCTTTACTTAAGACCATGTCAGGTTCTCTGAATGGCTTTTCTGAAGACTTTAGGCATCAAATTTGACATCCTAAAACATGCCATATTTGAATTCTAATGGCTAGTTGGCCACCCAAAATTTGACATCCTGTAGCACATCATTTGTGAATTCTAATGGCTAGTTGGCTGCCCTAAATTTGACATCCTACAACACGTCATCTTTGAATTCTAACGACTAGTTGGCTGTACTAAACTTTATGGCCTATAGCACATCATGAGGATCCATGGGTTGGGTTTATTATTTTAGGAAATTTTCCTAAAGTAATTCCTTCAAACAATTTATTTGAAGGAATTCTTTCAGGGATTTTACCTAAAAGGCAACAGTTAGTTCCTTCGGGAACTTTTCTCAAAGGACACTTGTGAAAGTGTCCTTCAAAAAAGTTCTAAAGGACACTTGGGGAAGGCACAGGGTCCCTTCAAATTTTTTTGAAGGGTATTTCTAAAGGAAATGGCCATTTGAAACTTTTTCAAAGGGCATTTTTGAAGATAAAGTGCCTTTTAAAAAAGTCTGAAGGGTCACTTGGGAAGAAAAGTGCCCTTTGAAACTTTTTTAAAGGGTCACTTGGACAACAAAATGCCCTTCAAAAGAGTCTAAAGGGTCACTTGGGAATAAAAATGCCCTTTGAAACTTTTCCAAAGGGTCACTTGGACAACAAAGTGCCCTTCGAAAAAGTCGAAAGGGTCACTTGGGAAGAAAAGTGACCTTTGAAACTTTTTTGAAGGGTCACTTGGAAGAAAAGTGCCCTTCAAACTTTTTTGAAGGGATACTTGGGCTAAAAGTGCCCTTCAAAACTTTTTTGAAGGGTCATTTGGAAGAAAAGTGCCATTCGAAAAAGTCTGAAGGGACACTTGGGGGGGAAACATTATCAAGACCATTTCAAGTTTTTTGATTGCTTTTGCTTGTAAAATTCATGAGATTTATTCCTTGGAAAACCCAAAGTCATGCATCATTGAAAACATGCAAATCATTCGAAGGAGTAATTCAGGTTTGTAATCCTAAATTACTTCTACTCATGAAAATTTTATAAGTTGAGTCATTCAGAGAACCCAACTTGGTCTTGAGGAGTAACTCAAGTTTATGAAAGGCCAAAACTTGACTTATGAAGAACCCAACATACACTACAATGGAGCCAAAACACCTTAGCTTCCTTGACTTTCAATTTTAGACCTCTGAAATGACCTGTTCTTGCAACTGTTGTTTGGCTCTCCATGAAAATGGTTGAACAAATTGTACTAAGGTGAAATGTGGTCAACATTACCTATGTGTGTGGTCCTAACAATGGTATTGAGGTAAGTTTTTCAAAAGGAGAGGAGAAATAAAGTACATAGTTTTTTTCTAAAAGATATGAAGGTTCCAATCTCCAAAAATTAATTTATTATGGTTGAAAAGTTCAAAATCTAGATTTGTATAAGATTGTACGGTCTCTAAATCCCTAAAACCATAAATTAACATCCATTTTTGTTGGTGTATGGTCTATGAGATTCTAATATCAACATTAAATCTTCCTTTTATATATACACACCATATTGTATGACCTTATAAGATCAAAAACCTAAGTTTTTACATTGTACGACCTTCCAAAGCTTAGACAAAGTAGTTTGGATTTTTTTTTTTACTACAAGGGCTTCTCACCTCTCATTTGATAGGGGAAGATATTTCATGGCCTTTGATTAGACGTCAATGATTGTATGAGTTGGTTGGGGAGTTATTATTATCATAGTGTTGAGAAAATTTTGTTAGCAGCATCAAGGAGATGTGTCATACATAGTATTGAATAATCATGCGAGATGATAAATTTTAGTAATTGATCTATGATATGCAATTATATCAAAAAAACCCAAATTACCAATCTAATTTATGAATTTAGAGCCATTAGACTATAATTCAAGTAAAATCAACATCTATAATATCATTTTAAAATCTAAAGTTAATTTCTCTTAACAAGATCAAGAAAAGAAAATGATCAAATGCTTATGGATAATGGATTGATTAAAAATAGACTCAAAATTTCAACATGATATTAGCTTTATTAAAAGACTTTGATTGCATGGATTAATTGATAACTTGATGAATGGATTAATGGATTGGTGTAGCATGAATTTCTCATTGAGGGGTGGTTGATTTAAATAGAGGAAGGAGGGATAATTAAAAGGAATTAAAATTTCATTGGAAGCTTCTAGATTTAGAGTTTTCTAGAGAAAGGAGGTCAAAATGGAGGAGGATTCTAGAATTAGATAATTCTAAAATCCATGTTAGTTGTTAATAATAATTAGAGGGGATTTAAATGGTGATTATATGATAAGGAAAGGATTAGGTGAGATAAGTGGATAGTGATGTCATGTGTAGTGTGTAGGTTTGTAGAGAAACTTAGGGAATAGGTAGGATTTTGTGAATTTAAAATTCACAAGTGGGCATGGGAAGATTTATTAAGCAAATGGGATGTTAATAAGAGGAGAAATGAGGGGATTAACAATAGGTGGGATATATGTGGGATATGAAATATGGATAAGGGACTTATATAATTAGCTAGGAGAAAGTTAAATGGGCTATGTTGGGCAGAATAATGATAGGAGGAATTAATTAATGGATTATTAGATACAATTAAACATGAATAGTAATATAATTAGAAAATCAAAGAACACAAGAAAATTATGATGCATACATTTTTCCCCTCTTTCAAAGGGCATTATGAGTGGATAAAGTGGAAGGAGTAATGGTCTTTCAAAGAAGAAACACACTCATGGATGAATTTTAGTTAATGATTTTAATGGACATGATGCCCCCTCGAGGGGACATATGGTGAAGAATGAGATGGATAGCCACTCAAAATAAGAACGAGGGTTAGGATATATGAATAGATAAGGGGATGGGATGCTATATGTGAAATTGATGATGAAAAGATGAGATTAACATGAACAGTGAGATAAAAAGTGATGATACCCCAAGAAAAGACTATGCATAGGGAGCATAAATGATTGTGTCATGGTTATCAACACATCCCAAAGGGGATCAACCACAACATGATGATGATAATACAGAAGTTCACAAGATTTAGACATATCTTAGGTAAGGACACATGCCAAGGATAGCTACAAACCAAGATGATTGATAGAGAAGGCCACGAGCTATCAACATATCCCAAGCAAGTACACATGCATGGGAGAGAATCATGCCAAAATAAGATAATTATTTGATAAGATTAATGATGAGTGTAGCTCAAAGCTGAAGTTGAGTGATATGGAGATGAGATAGAATAAGTGATATGATCGAGTGACCAAAAGATAAAGGGGAAGAATGAAACTATATTATATCAAATTAATGAGCCATAATGTGATTAGGAGCAATGATGCCCCTAGAAATAACACATGTAAGGGAGTGAAAGATGATAATAAAGTTATGGTCTTGGTCATGTACCAATCAAAGAAGGAAACCATAAAATTAAATAATAAATTGACCAATCATGATAATGGATGACCGATGGAAGAAAATATGGATGTTACTATTTTTCAGGCCCAATTGACAAGTGTAGGAAATTGATGAAAAGATTATAGAGATTATTGCAGGGATGGTGATTGATCAATAAATTAATTGGTTGATGATTGATATTATAGCTTAAGGATTTAATGCAAGACTTGGGATGATGAGGGATAAGAGAGATGTGGTGATGAATGATGGGGAAAGAGGAAAAAGTGGCTGAGCTTACCTTAGGCACATCATGTGACTAAGTTCTACCTACATTATCTAAAAATAATTCAAGCTAATGTAGTTTATACTAGATGATAGATGACCATATAGAATAAAGGATGATGATAATGATGGATGTTAGACATGTTAATTGTTAGATAGAGGATGTGACTTAGACATGAAGATAAAAGGATTAGGAGAAATGATTGGATATGAGATGTTAGATGTTATGACATGTGGTTGGGTTAGATGATTATACTTGGATGATAAAATTGATGATGGGATTATGATTGATTAGATTATTAAGAAGGTGATACAGGATAGGAGAAATGGTGAGTGCAGTCTATTATCAATCCATCATTATTGTAACATGTATCATCATAGTCTAAACAATTTGATGTAAATATATCACTAGGTAGTATGCCCCATGATATACGTATAATCAAGGAGACATTGTGCCAAAGTGCATGATTATAAAAAGGCAAATGATAAAATCCGCATAGGGTACCCAAAAGCATTGTTATAGATTTTTTTGGCTCCATCATAACATCCTCGTTCATCACCCAATAGATAAAAAAGACATTATGTAAGATTCATTAAAATATTAATAAAATAATATAAACAAAGACAAGCAAATAAACATATGTAAATATATACGTGATATACAAACAAGTCAAATAACAAAGAGAAAACAAGTAACACACACAAGTATCTACATGTAGTGTCATTATGTCTTGTCTAATTATCATGATGAGAGTCAATGGGATGAGTGATCAGGTGATGAGTTGGAGTAAGTCAGTCATGATGATCATGATGTAAGTTTAGATTAAGGATAGGAATCTAGACAAGGAATGGAATTGGAGTAGATTAGTGAATTAGATTAGGATAAGGTTATGAATGATGTCATGATTAGGATATAGAACAAGACAAGATGAGAAAATGATAAGACCACTAGTAGATAAGACTAGGAAAGATGATAAGATGATAATATGGCTAAGACATTAGATAAGATGACTGGGATATTTAGGACATAAGACAAGATGACATATGACAAGATGACTGAGGTTTTTTTGGATTTTATAAAATTTAGGGTTTTTTGGAATATTTCAATTTTTAAGTCTTTTGAAATATGTATGTACACTATACAAAGGGGTTACTAACAAAGGGAAAACCAAGATGAGGATGAATGGGATGCCAAAATAATTAGGGTAAGACTAAAAAGGGGATGAGGAGCAAGGAATAATGGATTAACGATCACCAATGACCACATCATGAAGGAACCATATATCTAGTTGCCTAAGTGTTCATTACAGGATATGCCAAGATGATTTGAGAATATTTCTCAAGACATATTACATGTCCTTACAAAGGTCAAGACTAGAATAAAGGATTGAAATAATAGGATACATGATATGATGATAGATGATGGGTAGTAACAATGGATAGAAGGATATGACATAGAGGGGATTAACAAGTAATGGATTTTGTCCCAAATTGTTGAGGTATAATGTGGACAAAAAAATATTTTACCATGATGTCAGAAATTAGTTTTCATCATAGTAATTTACCAAGGATAAAGAAGACTAGTTTTTTGACTTTTTGGCATCTCAATTTATTGGATATGAGTGCAATATGCAAGATTACGGACACTTTTTTGATATTTAGCCAACACTTTTTTTAGGTAGATGTGTTAATAGGATCATGTTTTCACTACTTGAGGTATTGATGTCCTTGTGAACTTTGTTGACTCTTGATTGATGCCCCTCCAAACATCTAGACCAAGTGTCTTCATTACCCCTATGAGAGACAATACTTCTCATGTTTATGCAGTGTGATAAAATGGATGGATTTAGGGTTTGGATTTGATGGTGAGGTATAGGACCTGAATAGATGATAGGATCATGATAGGGAGGTGTGATGGGTGATTGAGAAGTGTGACTAGTAGTTACACACAGTATTGGACATGTTAAACATTTCGTATTTGAATGGTGCCATATGACAAAATACTTTAAGAGATCCAAGACACTTTAAATTTATGGTAATTCTTTGATTGATTATTTTAAGGATTATCGACCATCTTGATATTGCTTTTGACTTTGTTTCGATTTTAAGACTTGATTATATCTTGATTGTGCCCTGGTGCCTGATATTGGGTTTCAATAGAGGAGATTGATGTTTGACTTAATAGATTATGATTATTTTGACTTTGATGGTCCCTTAGTGCCTCAAATAGGTTTTCACTAGGGGAAGAATTTTTTTTATTAGGCTAATGATTTGAATTTACTTGATTGTGACTTATAGGATCAAAGGTGATTTGATCATCATGAATGACTTTTTGAATATGATCTTGGACCTTTTTTTTGTAGCACATATTATGTTGCTCGATAAAAGGTCCAATGATGTACGTTCTTGTTCATCCCTATGGAGGGAAGTGATTAAATGATCATTGATATGAATGAAAGGATGTATTATGGATGAAGGTGGGATAAATGGTATGATGAGATCAATGAGTGGTGGTGGGGAAACATGGTCCTCATAGTGGTTCCTAGGAGACCCAATTTTGACATCGAAGAAAATCTCCTCAAGATCAATAAAAATATCACTAAGACTATCTATAAGACACACATTTGAGGCAGGATCATATTCATCAACTAATAAAACTTGTAAGAACACTATTATGACTTCATCATCCTAGTTAGGATTAAAATATATGCCTTATAATTGGTTGACATCCATATCGGAGGTAATCTTAAATAGGTAGGTATCATCACGAGATGTAATATCTATGAGGGATGATGTTTCTAATGAGGAATATGATTCAAATACTAGTATTGAACATGATCCTAATGCAAATATGACTTATGTTGACTCTAATAATGTCTCTGATGTACATAATGCAATGATACTAGTAGAGGATTCTTTATCCCTAAGTGACCTCTCCAAATAGGGTTTTTGATATGATGGGTAAGAGGAAGATGATGGAGGGACAATGGATTTTCTAAAGATAGGTCCATAAAGAAAGACTCGTTAGATAAGGGAAGACTAGGTTTATGATTTATGGACTCATCATCAATGAAGGATTTGTCAAAGATAGGCAGACCATGGAATATAGACTTGGTATCTTGACCTTGGCTTAGAAAGGTAAGGGCTTGATTGTGATCAGAAAAGGAATCTTGGTATACCTCTTCTTTTTCACCCTTAGATGTAGACCTATCTGGTTTATTCTTGATTTTGATCTCACCATGGTCGATGAGGTCTTGGACATAGTTTGAAAATTATGACATTGATTAATGGTATGTCCCTAGGTTTTATGATATATATAGTAGTGGTTGGATTTATACCAAGAGGGATTAGGCTTGGCAGGATCAAGAAGTCAAATGGGTGGATGGATAGACCATCATTTATGTGGTAACAACTTCATGGAAGAGGGATTCTAAGGATATAGGAAGAGGAGTATAGGGACTTTCTTCTCTTTGTGACTTGGATGTGGAAGCATTGGAATTTAGATTAGATGGGTGTTGATGTGAGTAGGTGGGTAGATTATTAATAGATGAGGTGACTAGGATTGGATTCCCTTTGCTAATAGAGGAAGGGGTAGATGAATATCTATGATTGGTAGTCAAATAACTTAACTATGATAGGTTAGGATGGGGACTAGGAGTAGACTGATGTGTATGGGTGCAGACTAGAGGTAATGTTGGGTGGATGAGGTTGAAGTTTATAGGATGTGGAGTGCTCATCTCAATGAGGCAAGAAAGGAGTATATCCTTATTAGTCATGAGGCATTGTTCAATCAGGGTATTGACCAAATTTATTTTAGATGCCATGGATTAGGATGAGAAAGAGAATGAATGATGTGGTTTATCAATCCCAATTGATAGGTACGGGGGATTGAATGGAAATATTAAGCAAGAAGGGATGTGTGGAATGAATTTGGATAAAGTCTTGCTTTAGTATAATCTCAAGTTTGATTAGATATTTTGACATGTTGTGATTCTCGATGGGGTAATAAAAGTTCAAGTAGTCCAACTTAGGACATGAGTTAGACTTTGATGATTTTGATTGGATTCAACTAGGTGAACTATGACAAGCTCTACGATTTGACAGAGGGATAAATTGGCTCAAGAGACTTATTTTGAATAGGGATTGATTAGATCAAGACTAACTCAATAATAAGATGATCAACTTAAGGAGGATTAGATGATTTTATTGATAGGTTGATAGGCTTTGTGATTATGACTTAAACTTTATTAGACATAAGCAAGCTAAGAATCAGGACTCTGATGTGGAAAGAGTTATTTGATAACATAAATGAATACTAATGTATGACTATAAATTTGATGGGATGACCAATATAGTCAAGGGGATGATAAGGTAAGGAAAAATTGGACTATGAATAGGCTAGGTTACAACGGATAAATTGGTGGAAAAGGTGATTAGGATTGATAAGGTCAAGACAAGTGACAAGGTGTTGATTAAGATGAGGTGGGTTTTATGATGGGTAATATGGTTTGGAATAAGACTCTAAGAATAAGCAAGACAAGACAAAGTGATGTGAGGATATGGTGACAAAAAGGACAAGGATGTGACCAAAATTGGTTATAGATAAGGTGGATTTTGTCTTAAAGATGACACTAGAGATGATTAATATAAAGGCTAAGTGAATAATATGAGGTTAGATGATTATAAGATGTGATGGAGGGATGACAATACTTGATTAAGGTATGTAAGTGATGGGGGTATGACTAGTGCTAGATGGATGAAACTAGATTAGGATGTAACTAAGATGAGATGGGTGATGAGAGATATGAAAACATACAAGATTATATAAGCTTAGAAGGATGTACATAAATGTATAAAAAAATATGCACAAGAGGATATTGACAAGGATGTACAGGATGATACGATGATGAGATAAGGATATACAAGATGATGATATGGAAATGAGATCTATATATGTGTGTATAAGCTTGTGTAAAAGGCTAGCTCAATTCACAAACAACACTGGTCTAACACAATACTTACCAAATCAAGCAAACTATAAACCTATCACTAGTAAAATGATTTGGGAGTGTAAATTGATGACTACACCATCTAACAATTTCATAGGTGAGTTTGTAGGATATTAAACCATTATAGAATCTCTCAAACCCTCTCAACCATGTTTGCACTTAATAGTCACTTGGGAGCTGATATTGGTTCCAGTAGCAAGTTGACTCTTAGGGTTGATGGTGCTATTCTAAGTTTTATAGGATTTTTAAGAGCATCCCTGATATACACTAGGTACATAGGGCCTAACTTTATATAGGATGTTATCTAATGCTTGGGTTAGATAGTTAACTCTTTCCCTTCATGAAATATCTATATGGGGTCACCTTTTTAGCCTAACGATAACTATCCCTCTTATTTAAACTCCATTAGAATACAAAGTGTGTATTTGTGTGTGGTGATGAAATCCATGGTCATAATCCCCCTAAGACTATGGCAAGTGTGTGGATATCACTTGCACATCACATTACCTCCTAAAAAAATGGGAGGGTTTGTTAGTGGTTTTGATCCTTTGAGACTCGCCGTTAGGATGTAGAGAGGAGAGAATACACCACTATAGTTCTTAGGTACATATGAGAAGACAAAAATTTAATTAACTGATTAATTAAGTGTGATATATATAAAATGCATATACAACATGGTTTTCAAAATGCTAAAATAGATAGGCAGCTTGCAAAACAAGTGATTAGTAGTTTTAAATTTGTCAATCTTGAGGGGAAACCTACAAGACAAAACATTAGACAATGACAAAGATGTGTCAAAATAAGACCTATAAGACAAGTGGTTACTAACTTGAAAGATAAAATCAAGTGAGACAAAATTGCCACCAAATTTGCCCTATAAAAGTTTGAATAAAAGGTTAGCTTAATAAGCCTTAATAAAAATGATGAAAAAGTCATGATTTTTACACTATAGCCCTTCAAATAAGGGGCCAAAATATGGGGGTATAGAGGCAGTAGCCCCAAAAGGTGTCAAGGGGAAGTACCCCTTACAGGGTTAAGGGGAAATGCCCCTTATGAGGTTAAGGGGTAGTACCCCTATTGGGGTCTGTACGCAGTGCTCAAGGTGCACTCCCTATTGTGATATAGGGTGGGGTTGAGGGGAAACACCCATAATGCTAAATGAAATTTGGGACTTGTGAAACCTTTGGAATGACTCAAAATTCATCAAAATAGATCCTAAAAAATGCACTCAAAAGAGATAATTTTTGATGAAAAATGAAGAGCAAAATCATTATTGATTTGATCAAAATCATATTTGCATAGATAATATTATGCAAAATCACATACAGAGAGACACGATCACTTATAGCAAGTCAAAATTACAAATAGAGACAAGTGATGTTACAAATTATGAACAGATCATGATAGTAACCATGTGGCTAGGCAGGCAAAATCTCCTATGAGATGTCAAAATCATGACTACCAATCAAAACTATAGATTAGGATAAGCGATTTTGCTAAAATAGTAAACTGTCATAGTTACCTTGTGGTTAGATAGGTTAAATTAACCTATGAGATGTGCAAAATCATAAATGCAAAGTAAAATTAGAACTAATTATAATTTTTTTTGAAAGATAGAGAAAAAATTATATGTATATATTTTTAGAGACTAATTATAATTGTAAGTGATACCAGACTAATTTTTATAGAATATGTTATTCACAAAAGTTTTTCAGAATTAAAACAAGATTAAATTCACTATATTTGAAAATCACAATTAAATTTTAGCTTAACCCTGCAAGAAAGAGGTTAGAAAGAGAAACCAAATATATACAGGTATTAAGGAAAATATGTATAATTATAAATATGAACAAATTTTAGGCCATAAAACCTCAAAATGTTTAGTTCAAAACCATAAATGAAAGATTCAAAGTCACAACTAGAAATCAAAACCATGACTACAGATAAGTGATTTTGCATAAAAATTAAGACCTTGATAGTTTTAGATCATAATTTTTTAACCCTTATTCCTATAATATAACAGGTCAGAGAAAAATTGAAAACAACACAAAATCTTATTATAAAGTCTATTAGTATGATTAAAGGTGGTTTATAAGTTGAATCAAAATCACAACTAGCATATACAAAATCACAGATGAAATTCAAAATCATAAATATTAATAAGCAATTTAAAAAAATCAAAACTAACTATTCTAAATTGTTGATAGAAATCAAAATCATGACTATCAAGAAGTGATTTTACAAAACTATAAAAAAATGGTTTGATAACCCACAATTAATGGCTAAGTTAGAATCATAGCTATCAGGGTTAAAATTGTAAATGCAGAATCACCATTTTTAGGTCAAAATTACTATTTGCCTAGACAAATGAGATTTTAAAAATTTAGAGCCCAAATTCATGCCTTATCAGAACTGCAAGATGCAAAATCACACTTCACACACAAGATTAACACATAGGAGGCTTCCATTATGGTCACCAAATGCGAGATGGAAATTTTGTGTAATGCATTATGATTATGCAATTATATCAAAATTTACTCAAAATACCAATCTACATGTAAAATCTAGAGCCAATAGGATCAAAAATAAAAATATAAATGAACATTTAAAACCAACATTTCAATCCTAAAGCTAAGTGATCTAAATTAAGATCAAAACAAGAAAAAGACTGTGATTATGGATTTTGGATTATCTTTTAGACTCAAATTTCTTGATAGCATGATATTAACTTTATTAAAGACTTGGATTGGATTATTTTTTGACAAATGACTAATGGATTATGATTGAGAGATTGGCATGAAGGGTCATGAAATTTTTAGTTGTTTTCTCATTGTTTGGAATGGAGGGAAGCATGGTTTAAAAAGGCAAGGGAGGGAGATTTTCCAATGAATTAAAAATTCATTGGAAGCCTCTAGAGAAGAAAACTCTAGAGAGAAAGGAGGGAATTCTAAGGATTTTAAAAATCCTTAGAATTCTCTGTAGAGAGAACTCTCTAGAGAAAGAGAATGGTGGTGGAGAGTTCTAGATTCCATTAGGGAATGTAATGATTATTAGGGTAGGATTAGACTAGATTAATAAAGCAATGATGTCATGGCTAATAGGTAGGCTTGTAGAGAAGCCTAATAAATAAGTGTGATTTTGTGAATTTAAAATCCAAAAGTGGGCATAAGAGGGATTTAGGTAATAAATGGGATGTTAATAAGAGATAACAAGGGCATTAATATTAATGGGAAATATGAATGTTAGTATAGATATATAAAGGGGACTAGATTATTGATTATGGGGGATAAACAATGTTAGATGAAATAATGATGAAAAGTATTAATTAACAAATCATTAACCAAAATTAGATGGGATTTAGTATCAAAGTTAGACAACATCCTACATAGATTTGGACCCCACCATACCTAGCATTTATTGGGGACTCCCCTAGTGAGCTTGTATAAACCAAGAATAGGACCTTTGGTTGTAACATGTGACTTACTACTAGAGTCCGTGTTAACTCCCATAGTGACCTTTATATGCAAATAGGGTTGAGAGGGTTTATAGGATTTTGTAACAGGTTACCAAACTACAACCTAACTTGTGAAGCCATTCGATAGTGTAGTCATCGAGTTACAGTCTTGCATCAATTTACTAGTCATAGGCTTGTGGTTTACCTGATTTGTTTGAGTGTTGTGGAATACCAATGTTTTTAAAAACCTTATAGCCTACACACTCAAACACATAAAAATAGTTGGCCCTTATATTATATACACTTATCTAAACTATATTCACAAATCTTCCATCATAAATATCCACCCTCTCTTAATGTTATCCCATCAATCATAAGTTTGCCATGATCTTGATCCCATCCTAATCCTTCATAGATTCACCATTAATCTCATATTACATAGTATTATATTCATCCTACCTTGATCAAATTGGTCTAAGTCTTGAGCTAGTCTGAGGTTGTATTTCCATCTTGCCACCTTATCTGAATCCTTAGTCTACTATCTTCCTATTTGATTTCATACTCAATCAATACTCTTTTATCTACCTATTACTCTACCAATTTTTGACCTAGCACCCAATCATATTTAAATCCAATCATCTTGCCTATTTATAGCTAGCACCCATCTAAGTCATCACATTACTAGTTTAAAATCAAACAATAGTTGAAACCTCATCATTTTATTAGCTTAAATCCTGGCATTATTAATACAATGATATCACCTATCGTATTTTTAGTTTGAAATTCAACCCTAGTTTAACATCATGATCCATTTTATTCTATCTTGTCCTTGTCCATTACCCATCATACTAGCTTAATCATTCAAACTTCCCTTTTTCCCAAGGATCATGTTTTACCCAACACTGTAATCCACCTTCATATTGGTCTCTCTTTTGTCTACCATCCATCAAATATCATGGATTTGGACCCTATTTCAATTGAGAAATACCTTTTTGTCAACAAATATGCATACCTTTTATAACTCTTTGATATGGGTGCCCATCTTCTTGATGATTTTGAATCCATACAATTAAAGTTTTATATACCGCAAGTACTGCATGTCCTTCCTCAAAAACTTCCCCCCATATCCAATACTTGTGTCGACCAATCTCAATCCACTTCCCCATAAATTATCCATAACACTTCTCTTGATCTTCCTTATCCTACTAGTAAATGGAAATCAAGCTTGACAACTACATCCCATATGTGTTCATCTCTCAAATCACTAAAATCAAATGTCTCCACCCCTAAGTCTAGTAGCACTACCAAGTAATACACACTGCTCCCAATATCTATAGAAGCCCTATTTTGGAAACTTTTCAATGCCAACATGATTGTCTACCCACAAAAAAAACCACTAGATTGGCCCAAACCCAAACCTTCATGGTATTGTGTGGATAATTTTGTCTATACCATAGAGTTTTTAGACATTCCATTTATCAATGTTTCCCTTTCAGAAATTATGTTCAAAACCTAATTGATAATGATGACCTTGAAATAGAGGATTCATTCAATGAGGCTACATCTAGAGTTAAGCAAAAGGAGGTATTCAAAAAACATGATCAATCTCTTTCCCAAAATTATTCATCTTCCAAGTAACCACAATCAAATGATTCCACCCTTAAGTCTAAAAACATCAATGAGTAATATACCTCACTCCCAATATCTTTGGAAGTCATATTATGGAAACTAGAGGCCACATGCATGATCAAATATCCACAAGTAAAACCTCTAGACTTGTCCAAACCTAAACCCTCATGGTATCGATTAGACCAATTTTGTCTATATCATATAGATTTTGGGCATTCCATTTATAGATGTTGCCATTTTAGAGATTATATCCAAAACTTAATTGATAATGGTGATATTGAAATCTAGAATGAATCCAATGCCTCCACACTTAAGAGTGAACAAGAGGGGGTATACAAAGAGGCACTTCTTAACCATGATCAAGTTTTTTCCCTCCTTAACCAAGTTCATAGCTCCAATCATTGCCATACCATAACCATCCCTCATTGAACCATCCCTATATCTTATTCACATAAAATCTGTCATTTTCACAAATCCATTCAGCCTAAAGCATCCATTCACAAACCCAAGGTGAAGAAGGTACTTGTAGATAATGATGATATCTAACATGCCCTATCTATGGCTATAATTAAACAATCATATATTAATAACATCACCACATCATCATCCAAGTCAAAAATGAAGTTAAAATTTGCATGGTCATTATACTCCAAGATATGTGTACCTTCAATATCCAAATCAGAATGAGACTCCCTATCTAACAACCTAGAACCGAATGATTCTAGTCAACACAAAGATAATAATCAAGATAATTCTTCCATGGAAGAAGATACATATGAATTAGATTTGGATACAAAGAGCCTACATGACCTAGTTAATACTCTTGAGGAGGTTCTTTTTGACATTTGAACTGGGTCTCCTAGTACCATTAATGAGGACCATGTTTCCCATCATCCACTCAATCCACCTCCCTTACCGAACATCCCTAATAATTTTCCTTCCATCAATAATTCATCTATCCCACTCCCCAATTGGACAAATAGGAACACGCATCATTAGATTTCCCTCAATATGCAATCTTGTGTGCTGAATCTATAGGGATCCAAGCCCATAATAAATTAATCAAGCCAAATAATCAATTCAGTTGTGATCCAAAACTAATAAATTAAATTAAAGAAGAGTTTTGTAATCAACCAAGTCAAAAAGTGCCAACCCTTAATAAAAATATCATTGAGGTGCCATGAGATCATCCAAGTCACCATAATCATCCTCCAAGTCTAAATTCAGATATACTCAGTGAAGCCCAATTACAGGCACTAGTCGGTAGTAAAAATTCAATCAAGTCAACAAACTAAGAAGTCATCATGGCACCAATAACCACACAAATCAAACAGGTCAAAAGTATTGTGGCCAATCATCCTTATAATATTTGGATCAAAGAGCGCATAATTCAGATAGTCTCAGATTCCTTAACCTTGTTTGACATATAGTACCAGTCAAAAATATTCATTCCACCATATCCAATGGTGTGTACAACTATTAAACCCTGTTTACACTTTCCTTCTAGTCATATTATCCATCATAACCATATCACTCATTCACATCCTATATCCCACCATCAAAATCATCACATAATCCCATCCATACCACACCTCAAATCCATGAGAAATATTGTCTCTCGTAGGGGTAATAAAGATAGCTGGTCTAGATGTTTGGAGAAGTCTAAATCTAGATTCAATAAAGGCCATAAGGACATTAATACATATAGCGATGTTAATGACATGTTACTAAAAAAACAATTCTCCATAATAGGTGTTGGATAAAGATTAATAAAGATTCTACATCCTATATCTCACCTGTCTATAATAAATTGATATTTCAATAAAAAAATCATTCATCCAATGGTGAAAACTAGTCTTATAACACATTTAGAAAGTATCATGGTGCAAATCAGTTTTTGGTGTCGTGGTAATAAACATTATCTATAGGTACCTTGACACTTGGGGGCACACATCTTAATTCATCTATTCAGTCACCTAGTTCATTTTCTTCATTATTTCCATCCTATTTTAATCCACCATTTCATCCTATCTTGATCTTGGCCATAAGATTTGAAGGTGTCTTGATACATGTTATTATCATATTCTTGACATATCCTTATTAACATTCAAAAGACTAGATAACTGGTTCCCTTGTATTGTGGCCCTTGGTGATTCATAGTCCATCCCCCATCATCCCTTATCCTCTTTTGAGTACCATCTAATACATTTCATCCATTCGTAATCATTACTCAACCTAGTTTCAGGCTTGGTATTCCCTTTTCTAGTAACTCCTTTTTAATCAAAAAATTCCCTAAAAACCTACAAATTATAAAACTTCAAAAAATACAAAAATATTGCCCATTGTCTTGTCCCATGTATCATCTTCGTCCACTCCCATCCCATGTCTTTTTATTCAAACTTGGTAAGAATTTAGTCTAAATTAATCTAGTTCTAACATAGTTGTGCACTTTTATACCTTCAAACAAAGGTATATATGTGAGTCGGTTAGCTCTTGTACTTACATAAGAAACATGCTCAAGCACATCCCATCCTATTCCATCCACTCATGATCTAGACACTTTTATCTATCTCCTTTATTCCTCCCACACACCTTTACTTAAAAAATGGGGAAAACATTATTTGCTTAATATATTTATGGTTTTGTGTGTATGTGTTTTATGTGAGGTATTTGTTATTGCATATGTTGTTGCTTATTTCTTTATCTCCATGTGTTTTGTTTGTTTGTTAATGTTTGTCTTCTTTTGATGTTAATTTTTTACTTTATTTGGTATAATATATATTTTTTAAGGGTGCAATGAATGAGGATGTTATGATGACACCAAAAACTACAATGATGATTTTAGGTGCCCTCGATGATGTCGAGTTTGTTATTTGCCCCTTTTATACTTATGTACTTTAACACCAATGATACCTTGATTAAAACATATTTAGGTTTAAATTGCCTCATGATAGGATTACACAACCTACATGGCTCAAGGCATTATCATTCCACTTTTTCCACTAATGAAAATACCAACCACATCTAACCTTAGCCTTATCTCTCTATCTTAATCCCTTGGGTAGGAGGATCGCACCTAGCCACATCATGAAACAAAAAAACTTTATCACATTATTCATGATTATAAAACCACACATCATAACATTATCTAAACAATATATGAAAATACTATAATAATAAAAATAAAAATATTTGGTTGCTATATAAATAATTAATACATAGTCAACTCCAACCCCTACATCCTTAGTTCATGACCTGGGAGGTACCTCAGTCAATCCTGATGTACCCACAATCTAGCAACCTTACCTATTTTATATAGAACTAACATATACTAGATCTCTTTAAGGATAATACTAGACTAAATGGATAACTTGTCCATGTAACAACACATGCTAGATAGTGGTGATTCCTAAATCACCTCCCTAGTTCCATTGGTCATATCATCCTATTGCCCTTGTGTAGGTTCCACTAGCTCTTGACATCCATGTAGGTCTACCTTTTGAAATAAAGGGATGCTTCCAAGTCTTACAGGACCTTGGGCACATCTTCTTACTTGACACCTTATGTAATAAAATTGGTGAATCTTACATTACCGCTAGGGACTCGACTCTTATGGTTTTTGTTGTCTTAATATCCCTTCCAAAAGGTCCACTTGATGTAGAGTATGGAAAATGTACACATTCACTTCACAAATCTACTCAGGTAGTGGCATTGGCATATCCTATGACATTATTCGAGTGTCGAACCACCTTCACTTTAGCACTTGGATGTAAAAAACTTCACTGCATAATATCATCATGTCCCTAAGCATTATATAACACACATACCCCATAATTTGTAGTAGTGCCTGATTAGACCTAATAGAGAGATAAGCCCAAAAGCGGTCATGGACCCCTCACCATAGTGTCACCACTCACCAAGTGTTGTTAAATCATCTTTTGATTACCCTCAACATACTTATCCCCATAAGTTTTGACCCCAAATACACTCAATAATTAACTTATCGATTATTAAATATCACATCATATTACATCACATCATAATCATTACATGACATAATATGACCCATCCCATTTTACCCTAGTCTTATCATCAAAACCACATATATTATTGCATCATATGACATCACATCTATGCTATACATAACCATGATTTCAAACAATCACATAACCATACATCACCTTAACACATTTATGCAAACCATTGCCATCATCCACACACATATATAATATTATTTTGTACAAAAAAATTATAGTTATCATCCTTTTACATAATATAATTTATTCCATATTATAATTACATATATCTATCCTCCTATTCCTGACACTTGATGATACATCCTAACTTGCATCCCACCCTATGGTGGTCGCCTTGGTGATGGGTGAATTGATTGACTAGATGACTAAAAACCTAATGACCTCTTGAATCAATTGATTGCCTTGTACAATAGAGACATTTATCCTACTAGCACTACCTACTCATATAATGCTCTCTAATGCTACATCTCTCAAACCATCTTTTCCACTTGGGCCATCACATCTCCTAACCCTAGTACATCCAATAGTATTCGATCCATATTTTTATCCATCCCAACCACCCATGCCTCCACCTCTCTCTACTCCAACCATGTCTAAAACTACATATGGTCAGCTCGTATCTGCTCCACCTATTATTCTAACACCCTAATATGTGCCTCTCATCGATTCACCTGATCTAGTAATGATGTTACCTAGGCCATTACATCAACCATCTATATATCTCTCCAAATAATTTGACCCTATAAGAGTGCCCCCTAGTATTGTAATCTTATTTTCTCCCTTTGAGCAACTGCCAATTGGCTTAAATAATCACTGTTACCCCTATTACCCTTATTTTTCCTCAACCTCCATGGTAGGTATCTATTCCTTAATCACTATCCACATCACCATCTTTGTATCCATATTGATGTAATTCCTACCACCATCATCACCTTTAGTGCTTGTTCAACCTTTCACCCAAAAATAATTACTAGTCAAATAGTGTCATTGTATCTCATGACTTAAACACCCTCCCAACCCATTCCTAGACATATGATGTTCCCCACATACAACCTATCATCCCATTGCCCCTATTCCCCCAATGAAATTTTCCCTATCCATTCCCAAGCATAGATTCTTATGCTGCCACTCCCAATGCACCACCCCTCCTTGTGACCCACTCACCTAGCCATATCCCTATGCCTACATCACTCTTATCCCCCCTCCTCTCACCCACACAAACCCTATGTATACACATGATATTTCAAACTTTTTTCACTTACTGATGTTCTTTATCTTGTAAGAACCCATTGAGTCTTAATCTCTCTGAGTGCATGCCTTAAGGGGTGCATTAGAAAAGGGGTGGTTAGACCATAGGTGATTCACAAGATTGTTATCCATATTTCACTTTTTATCTACACACTTGTCTCCTGAAAACCCATATCCCTAAGCTTGGTCTTCTCTATTGAACACTCCTCAGTCATTTCCCACCTTTCATTCCCCTTTTCCTAACCTAAACCCCATTTCAACTATTTATAGTACTAGGTTGATTGGGGGTGACCCTGTACTCTTATGAGTGAAATTAATTTAGGGTCTAGGTTGGCTCTTGGCTAACCTAGCCTATGTCCTAGTGATTTTTTTTCATAACAGTACTAAGTCGACCCAATCAACCAAAACTTTCAAAAGGGCTTAGGTTTAAATATACCTATATATACAAGATCATTTCATGATTATTTAGGGAAAATAATAAGAAGTAAGATTTATTTCACATATGATTATCCACCATTCTACTTTAAGAGCAAGCTTAGGGTTTCATACTTTCTTTGGATATATGGATCTTGTCTTGTGGAAAAGTCTTTTGGATGCATTGATAGGTTATGTAGCTAGAGTTGATTTATCCTTGTCATCATTACATACCAAAACAACCTCTTGTGAATCACCTTAGACAAGGGAGAGATTGAGGCTCAATGGGTTTGTTTTCAAAGGTAAGCATTCCTGACTTTGTTCCTCCTTTGTAAGAGTAGATAGATATGCATTTGTACTTATCTTCTATGCATTAGGATTTCATATACATTGATGTGAGTATATGTCTTCTATGCATGTTTAATTTCAATGTTTATTAACCCTAACTTTGTGCCATAAGCTTTGATGAGCACTAGATTATATTTATTTGCTTTACTTGTTATTAGTTTAGTGAATATGAAAACATAAGGATTAGTTAGGGATATTGTGTGATTGTGCTTGTTTGGAGGCTTTGAAACCCTCCCTAGAATTGTTTATTATGGTAAGAGATCCCCTAATTGGGACTAGTGGATCCCTATATCGATCATGTTCCTGATTATCTAATGTATCCCCAATCAGAAGTGTAAGTATGATCTATCTTTTCCGAATTAGGATTTATTTATAGACATGATGCATTTATAATTGCATAAATTCTGGTGAACCCAATGTAAATCTAATTCTTGTCAATTTTATTTCACATTTTTCATTATTTTATCATTTTATTTATTATTTTTCTATTTTTTTTTAATACTAGGCCGATAGTGCTAGTATAGTTTCTAACTTCTATGCATAGGTTTAACATATAGTCGCAACGATACGACTCTATTCTATTTGTGTATGTCTTCATCAAATATAGGCTACTCGGTCGAATAGGTAGACATATTACATGTTTTCACTTCTAGACAAGATAGTAGGTTAACCCAATTGACACAACACACTTCTAGACTTCCAAAAAACATACTCGGTTGACATTGTCAGTATAGTATTCTTCACAAGTTTTAGCAAATAAGGAACTATAAAACTAGGTCAACCTAGTTGACACAGTTGGCAAATTTTACAAGTGAAAATCAAGGCACTTCAATAATAATCTCACTTTCCTCTACATATTCAAACCCACCAAGTTTCCTTTCTCTCTTTCTCTATCATTTATGTTATTCATTACAATTTTTTTCATAGTTTGCAATCTTCAAAACTGCCCTTATACAATAAACTAGGTTGACCTAGTTTTGTATTTTGTCTTCTATTTGAAAGACTAGGTCAACACTATCGACATAGTTAGTAATAGACCCTTGTTTCAGTAGTATAGTAGTGACACTATCAACTTTGTATTGTAATCTTTTTATACATTATAATTTGAACTAACACTGTACTATGTTTCAAAGTTAGAATTAACATCTATATGCTAGTAATTACTTGACACTTTCACTTTCAGTTGCTTGCATGCTTAAAATAAATCACATAGTCTAATTAGGTGGTTTTTAAATATGCTACTTAGTTTCAATATTTTTATCTTATTTTCACACACTACCAAATCAAATACTGTCAAAATGTATTTAAATAATTATCTACCCAAGGCCTACCTACTTGAATTTTATCACCAAGGGGGAAGCCTAATTGGTTTTATGGCCAAGTATAAACATGTGATTAATGGTATATATTATAAAATAACCTGACACCCTTATCACTTTGATGTGTGAAGTGAGGGGGTAAGCTCCAATACAAAGCTAGTACCATTTGCCAACACAAATCCATTTCAGCCTAAACGTCCTAAAACCATCCATAGATTGATTTTTAGTTCCTTACTTACATCCAAATTCCCTATCACATATAAAATCATACTCTAATAATCTAAAAACATTCAAGATGACCAATTAGTTAACATTTAATTTCCAAGTTGACTACTTGCTCTTTGCTCAATTGTATGTTGTATTACAAAAACTTGCATTGGCTAGCGTTGATGCAAGGTTTTGTGTTGTGTGCCTAAATTGGATGATCCTTATTGACCCAATTTATTGTGTGTTTATTTTAATTTATTTATTTCAAAAGTACTTGCAATTTTTTCTTATTTCAATACACTATCATTCTGTTCAACACAGTCTCTTATAGACTGTCTGTTTCCCCTGTCTGTAGTACTAAATCAACCCTGTAGACACAATATTATTTTTTTCCCCTCAGGATATAGTACTAGGTAGACCCTATCAACTTTTTATCTTTCTCTACCTATTTTTTGACCCTATTTCTAATACTAGGTCGACCCTATTGACCTCGTACCCTTATTCACTCAATTTTTAGACCCTATTTCCAGTACTAGGTCAACCTAGTCAATTTTGTACTCTTATCCATTCCTTCATATCTCTTTATTTTTTCAACTATTATGTTTGTGGTTATCTAGTCTTATCTCATAATGATGACATATTTTCAGCCTTCCCTTAATCAATAACATTGCATAATCAAGGATTTAGATCATAACCTCACTTATTTGATTACTTCAGATGAAACTATCCACTTTCTTCCTTCATCTTTTCCTAATCCAAAACCAATCACTACACAATGTAATGTAGTTGAGGTCCTTCATCTTAGTCCTCCTCCCAATACCAATATTTGGAATCCTCTACCAAATAATCCCCCTCTTATCAACACTAATACTGCACCTTCAAATACTAATGCACAAATTGACACAACTCAAATTCTTTCTCAAATAGTTCAACAAATGAACATCATGCAAACAACTAATCATTCCCAAATGTTGAACATGAAACAACATTTATTACACATGACTAGTGAACCACCTCAAGTCATCTTGTCTCAACCAAATCTAAATTTTGTCTCTCCTCCTCTTAGAGATGTCAATGGGAATATCATCCCTCAACCTATAATGAATCATAAAATGATTCAAAATCTTCAAAATTAACCTTTAGCTCTATTCATTGCATTCATATATATTGGAAACATTTCTCCAAATATCACATGTGATGGGACTAAGGACCCTACTATGTTTCTTAAGGATTTTGGTAATCTCTATAAGGAATGGTCTAAACTAATACCTTTCCTACCACCAAGCTCTTAACCAAAATTTTTATTGGTGATACACTTGAATGGTATAACCAACTTCCTAGACTTTCCATCTCATAACTAGAGGATTCAGTCAATGCTCTAGTGAAGGAATTCCAACATTTTGACCTTCCTAAAAATTACTTTATCCATATATCAATGCCAACCAACTTCCTAATGAATCTACTCACACTTTCATCAAGTGATGGAATTATCTAGCTCATAAAGTGGACTATAACATAAATGATACTATTTTAAAACTAATTATTATTGCTCTTAAATCTCCCCTTCAATACAAAGTACAAATATTTTCCCCTAAAACTTTAGAAGAAGCCTTAGACCAAGCAAAAATGCAATACTTTATTATGATTCAATTTAAAACACCTCAAATAAATACTAAAGAACCTTTCCAATCATTTTATCATAACATTGATTCATCCAAGCCTCCTCAACCTCAAAATGGAGCATCCAATTCAACCAATTTTAACCCAACCCACCCTCTCTTATGTCTAGAATAACTTAAGAAGAAATTACCACCCTTCTAAACCCATGAGCTTTGATCCTTCCAAACCTCCTCCAAAATGGTAAAATATTGATAATTTTTATTGGTGGTATGCTACTATAGGTCATTCTCATGAGTCTTGTTGTGATATTCACTGATTTATTCTCACTTCCTTACTTGTTCCACATTTTAGTCTTGATACTCTCACACAACAAAATTATCAAGACTATTTTCAAGCTTCTCAATTTAATCTCAAGAACCACAATCCCATCAACATCAAATACCTAATGAACAAAAATAATTATCCCATACCTACACCTCATCCACTAATGTTATTCAAACCATAATTGATCCTTCTTACTACACCAATAAGGAAAAGATAGCTAAAATGAACAATTTTTAACATATCATTGCATCCATTGAACCTCAACCTCTTAGGTCACCTGAACCAAAAGAGTACCTAGTTGAAATGCATACTCCAAAGCATATCATACATGGTCTTCATTTAATTCTTCATACCTCTCCTACACATCCTATGTCACATTAAACATCCTTAAAATCTAACAAACCAACACATTTACTTATCTTCAAATGCACCTACCAACCTAATGCAAATAATTTTAATGGTTCAATGTTACCTCACTCCACCTCACATGTTGGATCATCTTGCGATGCCCATTCACATATCCCTTCAAACTTTAGGGCATCTTGTGATGCCCATCCATACATCCAATCACCTATTGTTGCATATTACAATGCCCACACTTATTCTATGATGCATAATAACAAACATATTTAGCTTCAAAAAACTTTTCGAGACTTATAGACTTGTATTTCACATGTTCATGTTTGATATAGATGTTAGCATAGATTTTACTTGTTATTTTTTGTCTCATGTTTCTTTGTTTTTGTGTACTTTACTTCTTTTAGTTTCACTTTAATAAGTATCATTTTCACCTTTGGGTTCTTTGGTTTTATTATAAATTAGATTTGGCATTTGCTTTCATTTTGATCCTTATATATCTCTTTTATTTCATTTTTGTCTTTTTTATGTCATTATTTACCTTAGTAGCTTTATGATTATTTTTCCTCTTATTTAGAATTCACCTCATTGGTGTTCACCTTGTGAGTTGTAGTGTAAGACCATGGATAGGACCTAACCTTCCTCACAAATTACCATATTAAAACATCTTTAAACCACTTTTGGGATGACTACTACTTTCATTGGTGCTTGTGCTAGATATATTATAGGTTATCATGGATTTTCTAATGACATGACTATCATAAGCATAGCCCCATCTATTTTATAGCATTATTTTATCTCCTTATGATTAGCTACTATCATATTCATCATTGTATCACTTATTACATAGATTGTTCTCTCATGATCTCCATATTTCCATTATTTCATTTCATTTGAGGCTCACATCGGTCAATTTTGAGATTGCACTCTTATTTGTGGGCAAGTCTAGGAGTCTTTAGACACCTTGGTCTTTAGGTCATTTTCTCTAGTGACCAAGTGTAATCTATCTTGTGTTTGTCATATTTAACACCCATGTTTGGTTTTCCAAATCCATTTGGAGGAGGAATAGAAAAATCCAAAAGAAGTTAAAATCCAAATCATAAAATACAAGTATAAGGCAATGATCCAAAATACAACGTTAGAATTTCAAAAATTCAAATCACACTAAAAGATACGATTCTAAGCACACATCCTTCTAGTCAAAGATTAAATTCTAAAGTTGGATTCATGATAGAGCTGAGGTCCATTAGGGTATGGTAGGCTAGTATATTAGAAAAGGAGAATAAAAAAATCTTTTAGTGCTACCTACTTTCTCACGTAAGTGCCCAATATTCATAGTAAACTGATGGCTCTATAAGGGGTCCTGAAGAATGGGGAACATGTTGTGAGAAGGTAGGTTAATTTTAATTTTCATGCATATAGCCTTTGTGGGTTGATCTATGTACTTCACTTGTTATCTCAAGCTTTGTGTTCATTAGTCAAAATGTCCTAAGTCCTTGGTGTTGATAGTTATTAGACTTTATCACTTTCCTAGTGTGTTTCATTCTTGCTAAGGATATTAACATCACCCATGTGGTGCCTCACATTCCTTATTTACATCATATTTTTCTTATATTCCCATTATTGGATATTGGTTTTAGTTGATCACATCCTTGTTCACATCTACCTTATTATGCCTCTTAGTTTATAGTTTGTGAGTTATATTGTAAGACCTTGGATATGATCAGGCCTTCCTCACAAACACCTTTACACCATTTAATTACCAAACCATCTCATTGTCATACTAGTCATGTCATTATGTGGTTGTGTTTTATTACATTATATCTTAGCACAAGCACTAAGTTTGAGTCTTCATCCTTTAGAGCTTTTGATTTTCATTTCTCCATCGTGTTCTTGTTAGATTTTTCTTGCATTGATATTTAATTTATCATTCATGTTTTACATGATTTCCAATGTGATTTAGTATGTTCTACATTCTTTTTTGTCATTTATGTTTTCCATACTTCCCAACATGATTTAGTATGTTCTACAATCCTTTTCGCCATTTATGTTTTTCCATGCTTTCCAATGTGATTGACTATGTTTTACAATCATTTGTCATTAATTTTCCATCATTTTGTTATTTGCTTGCCCTCCATATTTTTGTTCTAACCTTGCCTTAACAATCCTAATTTGCCAATTTTCCTAAGACCCTCATATCTTTGTCTCTACTAACTCTTTTTCCAAACCATAAAATTTTCTAGAATCTTGATGTCATAGATAATATTTTCCACTATTATATGCCTATATTTCAAAAATTTCAAAATTTTGCTCTTTTTTTCACTAATCTCTATAGGTTTGCCTAATTTTACTCACATTGGAGGTCTTCACTTCTCTTGTAGTCTCTTTATTTATCTATAACACTACAACAAGTAAAGGCATGTGTTTTTCAATTCTATGTTTTCATTTATCTTATTTGTTCCTTCCTATATTTTACTTAGCATCAACATTATGTGTTATCATGATCTATTCCCAAAGAACCATCCCATGTTGAAATCATGTGACACATGATGAGCTTCGAGTGAGGCATAGGTATACACAATATTGTCAAAATTTTATCACTTACTGATGCTCTTTATCTTCCAAGAACCTGTCAAGTCTCAATCTCTCTGAGTGCATGCCTTAAAGGTTAGGAAAGGGGTGGGTAGACAATTGGTGCTTTATAATATTGTTTTCCATTTTACAACTTGTTATCTACACACTTGTCTCCTAAAAACCCATATCCCTAAGATTTTTATTATCTATTGCACACACCTCGGTCATTTCCCACCTTTTATCCCCCTTTTCCTAACCTAAACCCCCTTTCGACTATTTATAGTACTAGGTATACTGGAGCAACCATGTACTCTTATGGGTGAAATTCATTTAGGGTCTAAGTCAGCTTTTGGCTGACCTAGCCCATGACCTAGTGAATTTTTGTCCATAACAGTACTAGGTCGACTGGGTTGGCTAAAACTTTTGAAAAGGATTAGGGTTAAATCTACCTATATATACAAGATCATTTTACCATTATTTATACAAGAGAAAAATAAGTTAGAGTTTTTGCGCATCTACTTATCCACCATTCTACTTGAGGAGAAAGCTTAGGGTTTTATGCTTTCTTTGGAGATATGAATCTTGTCTTATCTTTCTCATATTTATATACCACAATAACCTCTTGTGAAGTACCTTAGCCAAGAGATAGATTTAGGATCGACGGGTTCATCTTCAAAGGTAAGCATTCCTAACTTTGTTCCTCCTTTGTAAGAGTAGATAGATATGCATTTGTACTTCTCTTCCATGCATTAGGATTCTCTATACATTGACATGACTATGTATTCTATGCATGTTTACTTTTGTTTTTTATTACCTCAAATTGTGCCATAAGCTTTGGTGAGCACTAGATTAGATTTATTTGCTTTACTTGTTATTAGTTTAGTGAATATGAAAACACAGGGCTTAGTTAGGGTTATTGCATGATTGTGCTTGACTAGAGGCTTTAGAATCCTCCCTAACATTGTTTATTATGGTAAGAGATCCCCCAATTGAGTCTAACAGATCCCCATATTGGTCATGTTCTCAATTATCTGATGTATCCCCAATTTGAAGTATAAGTATGATCTATCTTCTCTGAGTTATGATTGATTTATAGACATGATGCATTTATGATTACTTACACCCTGCACTTCAACTCTCTCACTCTGCAATCTTCTCTTGACCGCAAACCCTAATAACTCCCTCACTCTTTGACCCCCTCTCCCACTATTTTATACTCCCCTTTCCCTATGACACAATATCTTATCACCCACACAACCTCTAATCCCTTGGGAAACTCATTTTCCCCACTCCCCAAACCTAAATATTTCCTATTTGCACCCCTTGATCTTCCCCACCATGGTTTATTACCAAAAATCCCCCTCTTCTTCCCAACCCACAGCTCAAAAAACCCTAATTCACCTATAATACACACATAAATCCAAAATAATTCCCACAATAAATCCATACCTAGTTTATATGCTCACCTTGGTGTCAATCCTCCTGCCTGATCTCCTCACCATTCCATGTACCCCAATTTTTTTCCATCTGCCTAAACCACAACCTCCCTCTCACAACATGCTACACTAATTTGGCCTTTCCCTCTTTCTTTCCACACCCTATGTTTATCTTACACCTTTTATTATCTTTCATCTTTTTATGAATCAGATTTAATGTTTTTTGAGTGGTGGACAAGCCCCCACTACCTTCTTTACTAGTAACCATGCCTTCCTCTTCTGGGTCACCAAGTTTGACATTGATGATGCTATCCTCAATTCCATACAATTATTCTTGGTACAAAGGTATGAGGATAAATGATGCATATGCATCCCTATGGAGAGTTTGAATAGGATCTTCAAATCCTACCACACATATCAGTTATTGTCCTCAACACATCATGAGGATAACCTCTTGTACAACAAAGCCCCATAGGTTTTAACTTCACTACAGCTGGTAAAAATCATCTCATAGTGATGATGGCATTTTTCCCAAAAGCCTTTATAGATCCTGATAGATGTACCCCTCTTAAAACTTGGCTCATAGTGATAATTGCTACCACTCCACTCCTACTGCCCAATTCTACCACCATACATTGGTAGCCTGGAAACATTCTTTGCCTCTTCCAAAGAAACCACCTCCTTTGTATTACCTCCATTTTATTTTGGTGCCTCCCTTTTATTTTTGATTCTTATTGATCCACCTTTCTCACTCCAAATCCATTACTCCCAATATATATGGAATTATTCCACTCATAAAACTTCATTGACCTTTGGTCTTCTTCATACTCCGTAGGCACCTTGATCACCTACTCTACCTATGGTCCACTCAACTATCATCATGGCACCATCATTACCTCCATCATTTATCATTCAACCTCATCTCCTACCTAATCCTAATCTAAAATGACACTTGTCTATACATAGATCGATACCCTTTCTTAGGATACGTTGAACTCTTGCAGTTCTTCTTGTCACTCCTTAATCATGATTGATTCCCCTTTGGGATGTGTCAACAACATGACACCATCATTTCCACTCCATATGCATATGTCTTTATTATGGGCATCATATATACCAATATTGTATCTCATTGATTAACAACACTTCACCTCATCCACCCCTACTCTTTACATCCAATTCCTTTATTTCCTCCATTCATCACCCAATATCATGTTCCTCACATCATTCTTCCCCTTTTGGGAAACTAAATCAGTCTGAGTTCTCTTGAGACTATGTAGGCAAGACTTGGTCACCCATGCTTCCCAAGGATAGCTCAGCCACACTACCCAGTTCTTCCTTTGAATCCCTTGGTCACTCAATCACATTATTTTTATTCTATCCACTCCTTATTACTCTCATTTGACAAATTCTATGAGCTACACCCATCATTAAAATTATCAAATCATTATCTTATTTTATCCTAATGCTCTCTTAACGTGCATCCTTACTTGGGATATATCAAAATCTTGTGGCCTTTATCATTTTGGCCCATATCTAACTTTGACATGCATCTTTGCCTAGGATATGTCAAAAGTTTGTGGCTTAATTAATGAATTTATTTTGGTTCATGGATTTCCCTTGCATGCATCCTTGCTTGGGATACATCAAAAGCTTGTGGCTTAATTCATCAATTTATTCTGATTCATGGCTCTCCCTTGCATGCATCCTTGCTTGGGATATATTAAAAATTTTGTAGCCCATTCATCACATTCAAGACTATAGATCTCCCATGCATGCATCCTTTCTTGGGATACATCAAAAGCTTATATACTTTTGTATTATCATTCTCTCATTATGGTTGGTTCCCATTTTAAACATGTCAACAACTATGATATTATATCTTCACTCCCTGTGCATATGTCTTTGCCATGGGCATTGCCAATTTGTAGCTCCCCACTCATGTGTATTTTATATTCTTCATTATCGATCTCACATATAGCATTCTATTATCTATTTGTATACCCTACATGCATTTTTTAATTTTGGGTGGCCATCCATCTCATTTTTATTTGCATGTCCCCTCGAGGGGGCATCTTGTGTCCACTAATTTAATAACACCCATCCATGATCATCTTTCTTCTTTGAAAGACCATTAATTCTTCTAGTTATAATGCCCTTTTAAAGAGGGAAAAATTGAATGCATCTAATTCTAATCACCAAATTAACTTGTTTAATTATGCTTAATATCGTCTAATATCTTATTCATCTGATCTAATTAACACTTAGTCCCTATATCCCATTCATACCATATTAGCATCACCTCTTCATGTCCTTAAGTCAATCAAATAATTTATCATGACTACATGAATTCCCCACTCTCCACATATTCATATTTCTTAATATTCTAATTTCTAATTCACCCCACTTTCTAAAGAAAGCCTAGAAATTTCTAATATCTAGAACTTTCTCCATTCTAATAACCCTTCTTAAATTTTAAATTTGGGAGGGAAATTTCCCCTTCATTTCCTTCCAACACCTCTATAAATGCAAGGGGCATCCCAAGCATTCAGAAAAGGAATGAATGTAATCCTATGCTATCTCAATCACTCTCCTCCATTAATCTAGTCTTGAGCCAATTGTACTTCATAACCCTACATCCCATTTTAGGTATTCAATTTGCCAATTCGATCTTCAAGCAATATTCTAGAGATTTTGGAAAGGAAATCAAAAGGGAGAAAGATGATGGTAAGATTGTTTTAATTCTATGACTAACTATTTCCTCTCTCTAATTATTTCCATTTGATGATCATTTAGAGTTTGGATTTGGTTAATAGTTCTTTTGTACTTTTTAATCCATTCTATCCAAATTCTAGGTGATACAAATCACTTGGATAGGTTTCTATGTGAGACCTTATGTGGATCGATGTGGGTGAACATGACTTGATCATGTTCTATTGCAGTACAATACAAAATGGTTAGAGAGAATGAGCAGGCCTTGATCTTGTTCATCATTCATGCCACAACTCATGGGGTAGTGAGCTTCTTGGAAGCAACATCACTTGATCATTACCATGATCTATAGTGTGCTAGTTGCAAGTGTGGCAGATAATTTTGATGACTTCATAGTCATAGCTTTGGATCATCTTCTATACCCATTTTTTAGATCAAGGGTTTTTTTTTTTTGGGTCGTGTGATTCAATGTATTTTACTTAATGTTTATGTGTTAGTAATACTATTAAAACTATTATTAATATTAGTAGATAAACATGTTAGTTTCTTTAGTTGGGTGGTTGAATCCATTGGGGTCTCGTAGAGTAACCATTTCATGAAAACTTATTAAAATATTTCACTCTTTGTAAATATTTCAATAATTATGATTTTACCTTATATGAAATATTGTCAAGTTTATACAATGTAATTTTTATCTTATTTGTGTGCGCAGTCCTAATAATTTGGGACCTCTTTCAGTCGATGATATCAAGGAGTGATTCATGAATCTCATCAAGGAAGAGATTTTAAAAGAAGGTGATTTAAACATATATTTAATGAATATACTCAGTGAAATCCATTCTTCATTGGAAGAGATGAATGCACATTTGATGAAGTTCTTTGAGACTCCACATGCTATGGCAGTGGTGGTTGAAAAATGACTCATCTAACAGAGGAATATGGAAATTCCCAAGGTAAATTATATTAATGAGGTGGTTAATAAATTTAAAATATACAAATAATCTCTTTAAAATAAATTTAGATCAACTCCTCCTTTAACTCCAGGCCCACCCAATGGGAAACCCCTATAGGAATAATTTTTGTCCTATTTTACTTCTATCTTTTTCTAAAAAATTATGAATTAGAAAATAAAATAAAATTATAAAGTGAATAATATAAAAATTAGAATAATAAAGGTCATAGTGTAATATGAAGGCTCAACTCATTGCCTCATATCTCTATAAATAGGAGAAATGGCTATTGTACAAGGGTTGTTTGTTGTTTATTGTAATTTTACTTGAAATGAAAGGAAAAAGAAATGTTTTGTTCATTCTTCAAATTATATAACTTTGTCTATAGTGTTTTATTTGTGGATGTGTGTGTTTCTTATGTTAATACATATCCATCAACTCTCAATCAATGCTTGTTATATTTTCAAACTAGCATATTACTTTTCTAGAACTCCTTGCCATGCATATGATGAAATATGCATTTGCTCATTCTTGTGTGACCCTTCACCTTAATTTTATTTTATTTTTGGTTGAAAGTAATAAAAATCAATACTATATTAAACCTATAAATATTGTAAATAGGTTTATCTATATTTTTCTTATTTTTAATAAAGGGAACTCCCCTCCGAATAGAGGAGAGACTTTTTGTCTACTTCACTATTGTGAAATACAATATTTGTCAAAGTGCCAAATATTTCACCAAATTTTTTTGGCACAAACCATGGGGTGTTTGTGAGTATTTCCCTACTACCCACTCAACCTATCACTCAATTTTATAAGTGTTGTAATCATATCAATTTAGCATTGATATATGAAAATCCTATCTTGTTGATTGTGTCAAAATTAATAATCATCCTAACCAAAAGAAGATACACAAGGTCTAGTATAATTAAAGGAATTTCTCACCCTTGTTTTGAATTATATGAATGGTCTAACTTTAAGATTTCTCTAGATCAGGTAAAGAACATCCCACCTATAAATAGATCATTATCTTTTCTTAATGTCTTGGTTCCAATGGAAATAGACTTTCAGGCGATGGAAGCTATTCTAATATCATGGGGTCCATATATTGGGCCACTGGCCCTAAGCGCTCAACTCCACAAGTTACCTAAAGGTTGAAGGAAAAAATTTCCTAAGTTTACAAGTGATGGTAAACAAAATCTCATTGAAAAAATAAAATCTTTCTTTTCTACTTGCACTATTTTAGGTGTGGAAAATGAAGATGTATCAGTAAGATTATTTTTGGAAACCTTAGCCAAAGGATAACATAATGGTTTTATCATCTACTAGTGGGTTCCATTTGAAACTAGGATATGATTAGAAATAATTTGGAAGAAATATTCAAACCAACTGAAGATGAGCATACACTCTTGGCTTAATTAGATCAATTGAAAAAGAACCTCATGAACTTATGAGTGTTGGATTTAAGTGTATAGGCTTGAATTGGGAGTTGTTTGTTTATTTTTGGAGATGCTATTATATTTTATGCATGTATTTGTTGAGTGCACAATTATAATAGAAACTCTTGTTTTATAGGTTGTTCATGTAGTAATAATTTATTACATGAAACAACCTACCTTACCTATTTAATAGGAACTCCCATGTACATTTTGACTTGGTCATTGTAGAGACCCACACAAAGATTATGAATACAATTCAAAGACTTTATTGTACAAATTATTTATTATGTGCAATGACGGTGTTATTGAATTTGTGGTAATGGTGTGTAGGATTAATCTTGTTGCTGCATGAGTTTAATATGAACTCCAATGTGGTATCAGAGATGCCTTTTGCAACCATGACTCAGTGATTTGTCTCTCTATGTAGTAATCTCCTCATTATTGTCTAGTTGGGTCTACATATTGCTAACGACCATATTAGGTCTTAAATTGAATCATGACTTGAGCTTTGTCATCCTATAAAATCATGATAGTGGCATGGTTAAAGCATTGGGAATTGAAACTTAAATTATTGTATGGTGACTTTGCCAAGGTGTATTGGGCATTATGGTTTTTTTGTTTGGATATGGAGTCATTGAACGAACCCAAAATCTAATTGGATCTACCATTATGTGCATTCCACACAAGTTTTAATTGTATAAAAATCCACCATATACTCCCTCTTATTGATGGATTTCACATATCTGTAAGCTATGAAGTGGTCGTAAAGGTCATATGGTGCAATCCCTGGTAACATTTATTCAATCTATACGATTTGGGAGGTCTTGCTGATAGGGTATATCAGAGTCTTCACCAAATTATGCATGAATAATAAACCATATGCATACAATATATTTAGACACAATTGTAATCTTCTTCTATATTCATTAATAAACAATATAGGAGTTTACATTTAAATAGGAAAACTCCTTCCTATAATCTCTCACCTGACTCCCTAATATAACTCACAAACCTATAAGCGATATATTTTTACAACAATATAAAAAATATATCTAAACCATAATATATATTATTATCATAATATTGTTAATATAACAATATTATGATATACAAACTAACCTATTAACTATATTTACCTCTTGTTAAATAATACAATAACCAATCACTAACTTACCACGTGAATACTATCCTCAACATTCACCCCCTAATGTGAACATGGGGAGAATATATCCCTATATTGTAATTGACCCATACTCATGATCCCTCATGAATGTTTTCAATGTGGTAAACCTAAAACCACAACAATAAATGGTTTTCAATGTGGTGAACCATCAAACATGACTAAAAATGGTTTTCAAGTGGGTAACCACCAACCACAACTACAAATGGTTTTTAATGTGGTTAACCACCAACCAAAAAATCATGAGGTTAAAATATTTTTTTAATCATCATCACAAACAGGCTATAAGAGAAAATATAAGGATAAATGTTCACATTTTACACTCTTTGAACATGCACGTATAATCTATTTTTATTTTACAAAAACACACACAACAGAAATGAAAAACACACCACACTATAAATAACACACCACACTAAGTCACCTCATCATTAGTGACTGACAAGAGGTTGTTGAAATACCTTCTTCTTCCATGTATCCTTTTGCCTCTAATACGTTGCTACTCACTCAACAAATTTGTCTTTGAGATGCTCTAATGGTTCCGACAGGTTCTTTATTGGTTGCTTCCATAGAAATTGGAACCCCCTCATTTTTTAGATGTCACATACAAGGAAAAATGCATCCTTAAGGTAAATGTTTTTTTATTTTTATAATTTTTTACATAAATTTATTAACACAAAAGAAGGACTCTAACTCTTGACTCATTTTCTAATGACAAAAAAATAACACACTTTAAAATCGACTTGAAGATTACTTTGACACTTTGGATTTTTAAAACTTAAGCTAATCAAAGACTCATTGATCAATACAAAATAATTTTAAATAAACTAAAATTATATCAAATCACCATTTATTTTTATTTTCATTTTTTCTTAATTTGACACATAAATTGATCTATGTTATTTCTAAATAACAAAAGAATGATACTTAATAAAAGGACTCAACTTAAAACTATGTGAAACATAGCTTAAAACAAAAGAATGACTTGAATTTTAATCAACAATTGACATGAAACTAAAAAACTAATTTCCAAACAAATACTATTTTAACTTTGACTTGAAAAGATAATGACTCATAATGTATGAACTTTTAATTTATATTATGGCTATGATCTCCCGAGATACCCATTGATCAGAGAAAGTGAAATGGATAATGTGCCAGGATAGATGAATTAACTTGATCCATAAGAAGGTGAACTTGAAGAAAATTTTCAACAACTAGTCATGGAGATGGGCATCTCTTAAGTTATGAAGCCTAAGTGTATGGTATGCATGGTAGAATGCATGTAGATTCTGATAGAGATGGGATCAATGGATGTCAAGTGAACTATAGCTAAAGGATGCCAAAATTTGAGATCTGTGTACACCTAAAATAATGGCACTGACTTCTGAGCACGTTAAGATCTTAAATAAATAATCAACCACTTCAAAACCAATTCTACTAAATGCTTCACAAACTAGTGCCTTAAATCATGATCCTGAGTCATAGATATGGAGCTGGATCTAAATTGCAGAGTTTGATAGTATATTTTATGTAAAGAGTTATGGAGATGACACATGACAAATTTAAAGCATAAATATATTTATATGCACACAAGCTAAACCATAAATTTGATCAGGTCTCTTTGCTGGACCAAAATAAAAGAACTTCTTGAATGTTGCACACGGTTTGTAATTGCGTGATATCCTAGATCTAATTTTTTTGATTATGATAGGCTTCTTATAGTCACATATTATTAATGATAGGACTTATTAGAATGGCTACTGTAGCTATAATTTATAAATACAATAAACTATTTTTATAAAAAATCTACTCTTATAAATTTTTCATAAAATAATTTGTACTCTCATTCGATGAGGTGATGCATAAGACAACTGCCCTTAAACCTAAAAACCATCTTAGGAATTCTCCATTATAAACATCTTGTTTTGATACCAATGATAGGGTATATCAAAGTCTTCACCAAATTATATAGGAATAATAAACCATATGTAGACAATATTTTCAGACACAATTTTAATCTTTTGCTCTATTCATTAATAAACAATACAAGACTTTACATTTAAATAGGAAAACTCTTTCCTAGAATCTCTCACCTGAATCCGTAATATAACTCACAAACTTGTAAGCAATATATTGTTACAAAAATATAAACAATATATCTAAACCATAATATATACTATTATCATAATATTGTTAATATAACAATATTCTGATATACAAACTAACTGACTAACTATATTTACCTCTTGATAAATAAAGCAATAACCAATTACTAACTTACCATGTGAATACTATCCTCAACACCTGTGACCTATCTACTATTGTGAATAGGATCTTTATGTAGGGTCGATATGTTTTATTCCCCACATATCATCTAACCTTTCTCCTTGCTATTGGTTACTACTCCTTGGTGTTTACAAACTATCTACCAAGTTACAACTTACAAACTAACTTCCATCTGCTTCATACATTTTTTTTTGGATTTTATATCTTCTTGACGATAAAAGATTGGTATTTTTGTCTTTCATGCCATGACCTTAACATTAATATCCTCATGCACATCATTGAATCAGTTCAATCTTCAACAATGTTTAGAGCAGTCAATAGGTTGGTTTAAAGGATCTAAGGATCATTGAGGATAGAACATTGCTGATGTAGGCATATATACATGAAGCATGTGGAGCCCTTACCTGTAGATGCATTAGAGGATTGATTCTCTATGGGAAGAGCCATGATTCACCTCTCCCACCTCACCCACAACATTGACATTCAATAGGAGGGCAAACCCGACCTCATACAAGCTGCCTATTACATCCACTAACAACTCCTCCAATCCGCCACATGAGCCTGGCTATTTTGGTAGGGTATTTCAACCCCTCATTTTGAGGAATAACATGCCCTTATTTTTTAAATAATGGATTTTATTCTTTTTTGAATTCATTAATTCATTTTATAAAATGGAGAAATCTCTATGAGGTGCAAATTTTTTAATTTTCTAGCCTTTCTTAAATTGGTAGACATATTTGAATGGTGATGTTTCCATTCTAAAGTGGAGCCACACTTTTTAAAATAATGAGGCACCTTATTTAAAGTGGTAGTGGAAATCACTTTTAAGTCATGTTTATTTTTGCTATGGGGGCTTCTTTAATGGGGGTACTTCATTATAAATGGGGACATCATTTTTTGAGTGGTGTGATTATTTTTAGAAGGGGACCACTTTCCTTTAAAAAGTCAAATATTTCAATGTGGTGACTTTATTAAAGAAGGGGAACATTTTATAATAGTGGGAGAGTATTTTTTAATTATTTTTTATTAAAAACAATATTGCAAAGGAGATTTTAATTGTTTTCTCACTCATATTTTATCCCTCTTTTGATTATCAAAGATGAAGGGTGAGGTCTGGTCTGGTAGGAGGTCAAACACCCTCACATATAAAACAAAATTATTCTCGCTCCACCTTACCTTCATTTTTTTGGAGGTCATTATTATTGCACTTGTACCCTCTTGGCCCACATTTTTGTCAAGGTCATCACACTTTTCATACCAATGGACACATTTTTTGATGGAATCCAATGTCTTATTTTGAGTGTGCATTATATTTTTGTGCCACTTTTGTACTCAAGGATGAATTTTTGGTAGAGCCCAACATCCTACATTCTTAAGTACGGTTTTGTGTCACACACTACTCCTTTGTTTTAGGATCAACTCTCTTATTCTTGACGGAGTCTTCTACATATTGATAACATTTTGGGTTTTATGTGTCATCTAGTGTTTTTTGTTGTATGGGACCTTTATTTGTAGTTATACTAAGAGTCATGGAGATTTTTTTTCATGTTTTTATGCCTCATATTGAGCACATTACTCTTTATTTATTAACTATACCATCACCACCAAGGCCATCTTCTTGAGAGATATTTATTTTGCATCTTCAACATTTTATTGATAGTTGACAGTCTACTTCATATTTATTGTGGAGCTTGATCTCCTTCTGAAGAGTAGATATTATGGTGAATACAGTGTCAGTGTGTTAGTGTTCAATTTTACATCACTCCACCCAGCCAATAATATGGGGGGGGGGGTATGGTGTAGATCTTGATTTTTAGTTTTCATGTTCCATGATAATCATTGGCACACTACATATTCTAGAATTAGATTGAATTCAATTGGTGAACCTTTTTTGCATTATTGACACCTCTGACAATCTCTTTTCATAAGAGTTATTCTGGTGAATTCTAGTGTTAGTTATTTTTTGTGATCAAGTAGTGAATGTAGATAACTCGTGTAGATTTGAGTTCCATTGAGACTTTCAAGTCCACTAAGTGCATTTATATTTGATGGCCTTCATTCCATCTAGTGCACCTATTCAGCATTATGTTCAAGTATTGAGCCATTTTTTTTATTGGGACACCTTGCAACATATGTTTTTTGTTCTCTCGACTTTAGTTGTATTTTAATGGTTTTTGGGTACCTTACGGTGATACATTTCATCCTTAGTGACTCTTTTTTCCTAGTGTTTTGAGATCAATGTTTTTTTATAGAGTTAGCCTCATACAGAGTACCATTTCCTATTTGACTTGGTAGTTACAGTGATTCATCATCCATGTAGTCTGGTAAGATGGATTGGTTACCATAGGGGCATTTTGTATTTCATTGTGAGTTTGTACATGGGTACTTGATCAAGCCTAGTTGTTGGGACCCATTTAGTCTCTTTTCTTTCTCTTTTTTCACTCTCTATTTTGTGCTTAAGGGAGGGTGTTGGAGTAAAGTGTATAAGCTTGAATTGGGAGTTGTTTTTTTATTGTTGGAGATGCTATTATATTTTATGCATGTATTTGTTGAGTGCATAATAATAATATAAACTCCTACTTTATAAGTTATTTATGAAACAATAATTTTTTGCATGAAACAACCTACCTTGCCTATTTAATAGGCACTCCCATGTACCTTTTGACTTGGTCATTGTGGAGACCCACATGGAGATTGTAAATACAATTCAAAGACTTTATTATGTAAATTCTTTATTGTGTGCAATGTCTATGTTATTAAATTTATGATAATAGTGTGCATGAGAGATCCTATAGCTACATGAGTTCAATATGAACTCTAATGTGGTATCAGATTTGCCTTCTATAGCCATTACTCAGTGATTTGTCTCTCTATATAGTGACCTCCTTGTTATTGTCTAGTTTAGTCTACATATTGCTAATGACCATATTAGGTCCTAAATTAACTCAAGACTTAAGCTTTGTCATCCTATAAAATAATGATATTGGCATGGTTGAAGCATTGGGAATTGAAACTTAAATGATTTTATGGTGACTTTACCAATGCATAATTGGAATTATGGTTTTTTGTTTGGATTTGGAGTTATTGAACTAAAAATCTGATTGGATTTGCCATTATGTGCATTCGATACAAGTTTTAATGGTAGAAAATTCACCCATATATGCCCTCTCATTGATGGATTTCACATATCTGTAAGCTATGAAGTGGTCATAAAGGTCATACGGTTCACTCCCTGGTAATATTTGTTCAATCTTTACTATTTGGGAGGTCTTGTAACCTCTCTACTATTGTGAACATGATCTTTATATAGGGTAGATATATTTTATGCCTTGAAAATTGTCTAAGCTTTCTCTTTATCATTGGTTGATATTCCTTGGTGTTTACAAACTATCTACCTAGTTACAACTTAAAAATTGACTTCCATCCACTTCATACATTTTTTTTGGATTTCATATCCTCTTGATGACAAAGGATTGGTATTTTCATCTTACACGCCATGAGCTCGACATTAATATCCTCTTGAATGTCATTAACTCAATTCAAACTTTAGCAATGTTTATATTAGTCAGTAGGTTAGTTTAAAGTATCTAAGGACCGTTGAGGATAGAATGTTAATGATGCAGGTAGATATACATTGAGCATGTGGAGCCCTTACCTATGGATGCATCGAATGATTGGTTCTCCAAGGGAAGAGACATGATCTACCTCACCCACTTCACCCAAAAAATCATCAATCAATAGGAATGTAGACCTGAACTCATCCAAGCTACCCACTACATCCACCAACAACTACTCCAATTCCCCATGTGAGACTGGTTATCTTGGCAGGGTATCTTGACCCCTCATTTTGAGGAAGAACATGCTCTTATTTTTTATATAAAGGATTTTATTATTTTTTGAATTATTAATTCATTTTATAAAATGGATAAAGTTTTATAAGTGGGAATCTTTTTATTTTTAGGCCTTTCTTAAATTAGGGGACATATTTGAATGGTGATGTTTCCATTCTAAAGTGGAGCCACACTTTTTAAATCAAAGAGGCACCTTATTTAAAGTGATAATGGAAATAACTTTTAAGACATGTTTATTTTTTTAATGTGGGATTATTTAATGGGATTACTTCATTCTAAATGGGGACATCATTTTTTGAGTGGTGTGATTATTTTTAGGAGGGGACCGCTTTCCTTTAAAAAGTCAAATATTTCAAAGTGGTGACTTTATTAAAGAAGGGGAACATTTTATAATAGTGGGAGAGTATTTTTTAATTATTTTTTTATTAAAAACAATATTGTAAAAGAGATTTTAATTATTTGGTCACTCATAATTTATTCTTTTCTCGATTATTGAAGACAGAGGGTAAGGTTCGATTTGGTAAGAGGTCAAACCCCCTCCTAGATAAAACAAAATTATTCTCACTCCTCCTTACCTTCCTTTTTTAGAGTTCATTATTATTTTGCTTGTACCCTCTTGGCCCACATTATTGTCCTTGTCATCACACTTTGCATACCAATAGAATAATTGTTAAGTGGAGTTCAATGTCCTATTTCGAGTGTGCATTATATTTGTGTGCCACTTTTATACTCATGAATGCATTTTCAGCAGAGCACGAATCCTACAGTCTTGAGTATGTTTTTGTGTCACACATCAATACCTTATTTTAGGATCAACTCTCTTGTTATTGATGGCATATTCTACAAATTGATAGCATTCTAGGTTTTATGCATCATTTGGTGTTTTTTGTTATATGGGACCTTTATTTATAGTTACACTAAGAGTCATGGAACTTTTTCTTCATGTTTGTATGCTCATATTGAGTGCATTAATCTTTAGTTATTGACTATACCATCACCATTAGGGCCATCTTCTTGAAAGATATTTATTTTGTATCTTTGACATTTTATTAATAGTTGATAGTATCCTTTAGATTTGTTGTGGATCTTGATCTCCTTATGAAGAGTAGTTATTTTGGTGAATACAATGTCAGCATGTTAGTATTCACATAGTGGGTTTAACTCACTCATATGAACTTTTTTACATCACTCCACCAAGTCATTAGTATGGGAGGTATGGTGCAGATCATATTTCTTCAGTTTTCATGTTCCTTGCTAATCTTTGGTGCACTGCATATTCTAGTAGTAGATCAAACTCAATTGGTGAACCTTTTTTGCATTATCAATACGTTTGACAATTTATTTTCATAATAATGATTCTGGTGAATTCTAGTGTTAGTTTTTTTATTATCAATTATTGGATCCAGACCATTCATTTAGATTTGAGTTCCATTAAGACTTTTGAGTCCATCAAGTGCATTTGTATTTTATGGGCTTCATTTTGTCCAGTGCACCTCTTTAACATTATGTTTGAGTATTGATCCATTTTCTTTCTTGGGACACCTTACAACATACATTTTTTTCTCTCTTAAATTTAGCTATTTTTTATTAATTTTTGGGTACCTTGTGGTGATACATTTCATCTTTGGTGACTCTTTTTTCCCAATGTTTTGAGATCAATGTTTTTTATAGAGTTAGCCTCGTACAAGGTACCAGTTCCTATTTGACTTGGTAGTTAAAATGATTCATTATCCATGTAGTCTGGTAAGATGGATTGGTTACATAGGGCTAATTTGTATTTCACTATAATTTTGTACATGGGTTCCTAATCAGGCCTAGTTGTTGGGACCCATTTAGTCTCTTACTTTCTCTTTTTTCACTCCATATTCTATTCTTAAGGGAGGGTGTTGGAGTAAAGTGTATAATCTTGAATTGGGATTTGTTTGTTTATTATTGGAGATACTATTATATTTTATACACATATTTTTTGAGTGCACAATAATAATAAAAACTCATATTTTATAGGTTGTTCATGCAACAATAATTTGTTGCACAAAATAACCTACCTTGACTATTTAATAGGCACTCCCATGTACCTTTTTACTTGGTCATTATGGATACCAACATGAAGATTGTGAATATAATTTAGAGACTTTATTATGTAAATTATTTATTATGTGCAATGTTTGTGTTATTGAAGTTGTGGTAATGGTGTGCAGGAGTGATCTTGTGGCTGCATGAGTTTAAAATGAACTCTAATAATGAGAGAATTCATAGCTCAGTTCAAAAATATGATACATAAAAATTATATAAACTACCATGCCTACTATAAAAATCATAAGTGCTTTTTATCAAATGCACAAACACCAAAAGTGATTTTGTTCCTACAAATAAACCACCTACAAACTTAGAATTAATACAAGTTTAATCTATAAAAATAGAAGATTATATTATAATGGTTGGAAAACTAAAAAATGATTAATTCAAAATCAAATAATAGACTATAACAAATATTTTGAGTCATAAATTGGCAAGAGATACATTGGCCTTGAAGAAGTAAATTCATTAGGCTCACTAGGCTACCCCATATAAGGTTGTTCTTAGAAGACCAGTTGTTCCATATCATGGAAATGTTCATCCCAAACTTCCTGCTCCAAATACTCAACTCACTATCAAAGTGACTCCTACACAAATTCACTTTTCATGTATATTTCATGCTATTAATGATCATGATGGTTCTAACTACCCAAAAATGGTGAGGATGCAACAATTATGCACCATTGAAGAACCACTAGAAGAAGGTGTTTTGGGAACCTCTTATCCTAAAATTTAGGAACTTGATGGCAAATATTTTTAGATGCTTTCTTGAGTGATCTCACTACAACAAATCCTAAAAATAGTGATGTTTTCTAATAGTAATATGCAAAATATTAGAATAGGTTTACATTGATGATAATTTGAAATAACCCTTACTGGAAAATGCTACAATTACAATTACAATAATTTATGAATAAATTTAATAAAGTCACCACCCAAGTCAATATTAAAAAGGAAGATGCACATAAATTTACACTTTATAATCATAATGAAATGTCGATAAACATAAAGGATACATTAGGGTTTGAAAAATAAACATGAACACATAGGTTAGGGCCTAGGGTTTGAAGACCATAACAACTATACAAAGTGGAAGAACAATGAGAGGGAAGACATTTAATTTTATTCACCTAACCAACTACAAAATCTTAAGAAATTTTAGGAAATATGAACAAGGTTTCAGAGGTTTGTTACAAAATCAAAATCTTTCTTTAAATAAATTTTTGCACAAGTAATGATTTTGAATATAAATATTTAGATTCATTTTTTTGGCTACATAAAATGATGTGAAAATATTTACTAGTTGTTTGCATTAATTTTTATTAAAAAATTAATTTAAAATAATGATACCAAATATTTGGAGTTTTTTTTGTGTATGTGTGTCTGTGTGGAGTATAATGTGGGTGATGTTTTTAATAGCTTAGGTAGTTATTAGTTCCTTCCATCCCAGATTACTATAGGTTTGACTAGGAACAATAATTTTTAAAAGAAAACAACCAAAAAATAAGACTTTTTAAAAATCAATGTTGAAGTTTATTTTGTTTATACTTAATTTTTTACAAATTTTGAATCATAGGAAAAGTCTATAAAATAATCTATTTACCATCTTATTGGCTGGAGAGTAGTGATATAACAAGTTTTTAGTGTTATTTTAGTAAATATATATATTTATTTAAAAAAAGGGAGCAAAAGTGACATTGCAACATTTAACAATTAGAATGGCTTTGGAAGTAAGAAATCAAGTAAGGATTTGACTCAACAAAACATTTAAAATTATGATAACATCATTACGAAGGAGTCACTTTCTTGTTAGTATGAAATCCAAATGAAATACATATAACCTAAAACCCAAATGCATGTCCTTAGATTGGCCAAGATAAAGAATGAACATAAACAAACATAATAGAAGATAAATAAGCCAATATAGCCTTCTCATTTGGATGTCTCTTCTTGTCAAAATACAAGTTTGATTGGCCTTGATATAGTGCTTTAGGTCTTTGTTAATGGCACAAATATCTTCCTACAACATCTCCGCTTGTACTATGGATGATTTGGATGAATAATGATTGATGATAAATGGATGAAAAATGATTGATGATCAATATGTGATGACCTTAGGATTTGGTAGAGATTCACTAAACTAGCTAACCATGTTGGAATGAGGAAGAAGCCCTCTAATTTATAGATTGGATGTTGAATGAGGAGGGTTAAATCAAGATGAATATCAATGGATGAAAATAAGTCCTACATCTCCATGATGAGGAATATGGAGTGTGTAGGAAGAAGGATGATGTGTGTAAGAGGATGTGTAATAAATCCTCTTATGAGAATTTTGGAGTGTGTAAGAGGGCGTAAGAGACATTTCTTGCACAATTCCAAATTTAAATTAACTTGCCTTGTGGAAGAAGATGATGATGTCATGATGCATGATGTCATGAACTTGAGATGGAAAATAGAATTAAATGATTTATATCTAATATTAATTGTACATTCCATAATTTTCCAATTGAGATTAATTAACTAATGCAATATGATATGAATTTGAGGGAAAGGATGTGATAATGGAATAAATAATAAATAGCTTAGACTAGTTAGATAAAGAAATTAGTTTTTAGGATGATGTTAGCATGGGTAGTTAAAATAAGCATGAGGTGTAAAATCTTAGGTGTCTACATTTTCCCCCTCTTTGAGAAGGTGTTGTGAGACATGATGAGTTGAGTAATGGTTTTTCAAAGAAAAAAAATCCAAAAAAGGCAAGAGGATGAAAACTAGATGATGATGAATGAAAGAATGTGATGGATGATACCCCTCGAGAAGACATGTAGTGATGAAGGATGTGGATGTGATAAAAAAAATAAGGTGATGTAAGATATGATGGAAATGGATGAAATTAACTTGAGGATAAAATCAACCCACTCGAGCTAGTGCTTGTAGGCTTTGATTGCTAAGAATGATAGACTAATTTTCTCAAAGTAGGGGGGATGCATGAAGGATGCATCCCTAGATAATGAGATACACACTTTGATTTTCCTCAAACAAGGTGAAAGCTGTGAGTTTAGACTGGATAATTTTCCCCCAAAAGGGTATATGATAGATTTTCCCTATTTAAGGTATATTGATTGATGAAAAAATTAATTTAACCCAAATAGGTCAGATTTGATTGTTGATTAGACTAATTAATTGACTAAGGAATTGATTAATTGGAAAACTTGGATAAAGGATTTAACCTATTGCATGAATTAAGGATGATATGATCACAATTATGGATGAAAAGAAGTTGATAGGTTGACACAAAAATATGTGCAATGGTATAATGAATTTTTAAAGAATGAAAATGCCACAAAAAAACCAGGCACACGAGAATGTGTAAAGTGATGAAAGGATGAAGACTTGAAGGATAAAATAATGATTGAATAATAATTTGATAATGATTAAGAATAATGTGATTGGATTTGAAAATAATTAGATAAAGATGGGATGTGATAAATTGATGTCTATACACATAGGCCATGAGAATGATTATTAGTTAGAAGAATTAGATGTGAGAGAATTAGAAATGGGAATAATGGTGGGTATGGTGACTGAGCTAACCTCAGAAATTCCATGTGATTGAACACTACCTACATAGTCCAAATGGACCTAAGACCATTTAAGTTCTCCCAAAATAGGAGGAATATGATGAGAAATTATGGATGATTTGATCCAATGTGACAAATGTCAAAGAAGGATGAGATGATGTGATGTGATCAAATATGATCAAGATGATGTAATGTGATAATAGATGATTTTACAAGGGGATGAACCAACACTATAGTGTGAAATTCTATATAATCATCAAGCACTTTATTTTTGATGTAGCACATGATGATATGCGCCATGCTATAAAACAATATGATAAGTTAGCTACAATGTGCATAAGGATTGATCCTTGATCCAATAAACAAATGACACAAACACACCATGATAAAAAAATAAATATGACATTGTTTCCAAATGTTGATGGATGGACTCAAGTATAAGTGCAAGATATCACCATAAAATGGAAAAATCATGAAGACCCTATTGACGCATAAGGACTAAGTCAAGGCACAATCAAAAAAGTAAACAAACAAGCAAGAAAGAAAGTAAAAACACACACAAACTAATAAAATTAACATAAAACATATTTTCATTTAATCAAGTCGATATCCACATGTGAAGGCTCAATGACATTATAATTGGATGGTACCCCCAAGAAAAGATACATGCAAGGGACATGTTGGTAAAAATATCTCTAAATAAATTGCACAGTTTAATTTCCCCCAAATAGGGTGCAAGCTACAAGCTAAAATTGGTTGAAGGACTTGAGTTTCCCCAAATATGGTTGATTTTGGGAAGGACACATCTTAATGATTGCTTAAATGATTAGATCAAATATTTTGTCTAGATTTAGGATAACACAAATGTTTTTTGATTTTTGTAGCTTATATCTCTCCTAGACATTTGTGGCCCTTTTCTATTTTTTAGGGTTTTTTTATTATCTAATTTTTTTGAGGTTTTTAGAATTTTATATATAAAAAGGTTACTATCAAATGAAAACCTATTCTGGCATTGGGAAAGGATATAATAACGAATGGAATGGATTCAAGATAATGCTAAAGGATAATGGATGATTATAGGGGGATGATGACTAGGAATGGATTAGGGATCTCCAAGGACCATGTCACATGGTAACCAAGGGTCCAATCATCAAAGTACCATTGTAATGATATACGAAGGTGTTTACAAAAATAGGGCTCAAAATTACTTCCACTTCCTTATCAAGGTCAAGACATGAAGAGAGATAGGCATGATAGGATGTACAAGAGGATGGACAAGGATACGGATTTGGATGGCAAAAATGGCTTGAATGAGATGGATTAGGATGAAAATGGGGACACCCCTAATTTTTGAGGTACTTGCATTAAATGGATTATTTACACATGATGCTAAAAACCTAGTTTTCATCATGGTACTTTGCTAAGGTGCCATAAACATGGTTTTCACCACTATATAAGATATTTCTCTTTTGATTTTTTATCTTTTTTAGCATTCAACTTAATGTATTATTATGAGATGCATAATATTGACCCATTTTTATCTATAGCCCATACATATTCTGGAGATATTCTCCATTAGGATCTTTCTATTGATGTGGACTACACTGATGCTATTGTGATATTTATTGGTTATTAATTCTACTTCCTCTAAACCTCTAAACAAGTTATATTTATAGCCTTTATGAAAGAGAGTGCCACTAAGGAGGGTAAATTAGGATAAGCATTGGATAAAAGATATGATTTGAAGGGGATACTAGATCTAGATAAATGATGTGATCATGAAGGGATGCATAATTATTGGGGGACCAAGGGAAATTGGGATTAATAGTTACACACATCGTTGTTGACTCTAGATGTTCCAATTGTGACATGAATTTGGATATCGAGGTATCAAAGACCTCTAAAAATTTTCTTAATATGGCCACAAGATGTTTTTACTCCTTAGGCCTGAGAGTTATTATAATCTGAATGATCTTTGGATTATCAGTTGTTTTTATATTGACTTCAATGATATATTCATCAAGAAATAAAGAGTTGATTTATTTATCTATTAGTGCTTCCAAGAGGTTTTCACCAATAGAGTCTTCCCAATTTTTTTTAATTTTAATTTTGATTATCCTTTAGTGCCTCAAAAAAGATTTCACTAAGGGATGTTGACTTTAGATTTTGATTGTCCCTTAGTGCCTCAAACAAGGTTTCACTAGGGAACTTTTCTTTTATATTTCCAAGATTTTTATTTTTAGTGTCCTCTAGCATCTCAAACAAGGTTTCACTAGGGAACTTTGATTTTGGATTTCCAAGATTTTGATTTGAAATGTCCACTAGTGCCTCAAACAAGGCTTAACTAGGGAACTTTTATTATTGATTTTGAATATTATTTTGGAGCCTCATAAATTATACAACTGATATGTCACTCTGGAGGAAGTCCAATGACATGTGATTTTATTGATCCTAATTAAATAGTGTGGGAGATTAGATGTCAAGGTAAGGAATATGATGGTTGATGTGAAAATTATGGGTATTGTCAATGAAAGGATTAAAGGATACATAATCTTCATAGAGGCTACTAGGAGGATTTTGTTCGATATTAAAGGAAACTTACTCAAAAAACATGGAAGGATCATTGATGTATTCAAATAGACCTATTAGAAGAATGTAGTTTATGTCATAATATATTTATTCTATTTTGACATTGATGTGATTTAGATACCAATTATGATATTGGTTCTAATATGGAACCTAATTGTGATTTGGATTCAGATGTGGATATTGATTTTGAATGTGATGTTAATTGTGATGTTAACATGGAATATAATTTGATGTGGCCATAAGGAAGGTTTATTGGATTGTGTTTTGTACAAGTACCTTTTTCACTTGCCACTTGGAAATTATGGCTTTGGGATGAAGGGATTCCCTAAAATGGGGGACATATTATAATGGATGAAGTATGGATTATTAGACAATAAAGGGTTCTTCAAAGATGGGATCATCGAAGGAGGGTTCATCAAATATTGGTGACCAGTCAAATAAAGGCTCATCAAAGTGAGGCTTATCAAATATTGGAGGATAGTCAAAGGATAACTCATCAAATATGGGTGATTCGATAAAAACATCAAAAATGAGTTGACTATCTTGATCTTGACTTGAATTGGATGATTCTGATCATGATATTGGAATAAATCTTGGCATATCCTTATTTGGTGATCCTTAGACATGGTCAAATTTGATTCTATTTTATTGTCTTTGACATCAAACAAACCTTGGATATTAATATTAAATCTAGCACATTTATTAAGAGAATGGCTTTGAATTTTGTGATAAGTCACAATATTCATCTTCTTGGTACCACTTAGGTTTTGGTTCATTTTCATTAAAATACTTGGTAGGTAGATATGCAATCATGTTTACTATGACCAATTGGTAAAATATTTATTCCAAGGTCCATTAAGAATTTTTAAACCTTATTTGGATATTGATGGACTATATTCAAGATGTGATTGTTATGGCTCAAGAGTTAGAAATATGTTGGATGGGGTCATAAAAATAGGTTTCCCTTTGCTTGTATGATCATGATCAAGCTTGTAGCTAGTAGACATGATGTTTATTTGATGTTGATGTGAAAAGGTTCAGCTTTTCCTACTTAAGATGGAGCCTAAGTTTTTAGGATCAAAATTTGCATGTAGTCAAAGACCTATTTATAAGAGTCATAAAAAGATATCATATTTGTTTTTTAAACACGTAACATTGGAATCAAGATATATTAAGATATAATTTAGATGTCATAAGACTGGATGAAATTTTAACTAGGATAGGTAGATGCCATAAGATAGGATGAAATTTTAAGTAGGAGAGGTTGATGTTTGACTTGACTTGATGTGATATGATGTAATTTTCCCCAAGCAAGGTAGATTGATTTGATTTAATTTTCCCCCAACATAGTAGATTGATACAATTTGATTTGCCTTAAATAATGAAAATTGATTTGATTCGATTGTTTGAATTTGAATTTATTTCATGTTTGATTAAGCTCAGATTGGATTATAATGACTAGATTTGATTCAAATAGGAGAAAGGATGGAGGATGTGACTTTGTAATTTCAAATTGATAGGTGTAGGAGATTGAATGAAAAGACAAGATGTGACTTGGATGATTGATGATCAATTGAGTTGAAGTTGATGCAACTTACCTAAAATAGATTGGACTTGACTTTTAGATCTTGGACTGATTTAGAATTGATTTGACTTGGTCAAAATAGACTTGATTTAACTTTGTTTCAATTTCAACTTTGGAGTTAGATAGGACTTGAAAATTGGATTGGATCAAAGGGGTCCTAATTTGACTTGGATGTTGGCTTGATTTGATTGTGTTCAAAGTAGACCTAGCTTGATGTTTTGATTTGATTGGACTTGGTCAAAGTTAACCTAGTTTGATTTGATTGGTTTGTTTTGAGTTTCAAAGGTTTGACTTAGTTTAAATTTAACTTTGAATCTTAAAAGTTGACTTTGAATTGACTTCATTTGAATTGGCATGTTTAAATTGAAAGGCCAACTTTAAAATGTTTTACTTGATTTGAGAGTTTGACTTTAGTTAAAATAAACCTAGTTTGATGTTTGAATCGATGTGATTTAAATTGATTTGGAAAACTTGATTAATTTGGATTTGATTTGAAATTTATATGTTGACTTAGTTTGACCTTTGAATTTGAGAGTTAAATTTCAAAAAATTTGACCAAGACTAATTTGATTTTATTTGAAATTTGACTTTATCATTGCTTAGGATAGTTGACTTTGAAGATTTGACTTTGAATTTATTTGATTTGAAACACTTGATTAGTTTAGGGAAATTTAATAATTTGGATTTGGTTTCTAATTGGATTTAAAATAAAACTGGATTTAGATTTTGGATTCAATTTAAAATTGGATTTATGGTTCAAAATGAACTTGATTTGGATTTTATTTCAAATGGACAACATAATGGTATAATACAGATAGGGTGTCATTTTAATTGGATAGTATGAATTTGGGATAGGATAAAAATGACTTAGAATTTGGGTAGAATAATGCCTTATTGTTCAAGTTTGTAATGGGATGTGACAAAGTTTTAAATTGGTATAATTTGAATTATTTGATGTATAAGGTATAACATGCAATATTAATATATGACAACAAACATGCAATAACACACATATAAGACATGCCCTATCTTAGTGATAAAATAAGTGTGAAATATGACTATAGCCCATGTATCTACCTCACAAGAAGTGAGAGCAAGTTAATATTTTGACCCTCGCTTCAAATGGTATGTCATAAGATCTTAGGGGAGGTTTGTTTCCCTCACACTACAAATCATTTATGGATAAAAGGTCTTAATCTAAATTTTGAAAAGGATTTTCAGATGGTCCCCAATATACCTTGTGGTACATGGGGACCAAAATTATGTTGAAGAAGAAAAAATAACAATAAATTCATAGGATGATTTAGGCCATTTGTAACCAATTCAACCATGATATCTTAGTGAAGTGCTACCAAAAATTTAGGATTCAAGGATGATGTTTGATAGCTTAGTTTCAAAGATAAAACCCTTGCTTTCATGAAACTCTTTGTGGTGAATTTAAATATGATTTGGTGATAACTACCCTCAATTTATATCCTCCTTAGATGTGCAGGGTCTTATGAAAATGAGGATGGTGATGAAATCCAACTCATGTAGCCAAACCAAAAAGGAAAGTTTCACTATTTTTTATCCTTAGGATACCAAAAGTAGGCAAGAAGAGAGCTTAATTTAGTTATGCTTTAGGAAAAGATGAGTAGTAACCTATATGTTTTTGGTCACCCAAGGTCCAAAAAGTGGGCAAGGGAAAAGCATATGCATGATAGGTTACCCAAAAACAATTAAACAATACAAACACAGAAGGAAAACACAATTATTTTTAGAACACCAAACTTAAATGTTGGTTCTTTTTATGCACCAAAATAAAATGTGCTTGTAAAGCATTTGTATTGGAAATATCCACTTCTTTGACAAGCAAATCTATAGAAAAATAGATTAGAATTTTAACTGTGGTATTTAAGTAGTAAGGAAAGTTGAATTAATGTTTGTTTTAGCCTTGGGAATTTATAATAGAGTGATCCCACTATTTATAAGGTCAATCTTGCTGATCTACAGATACATAAAACAAAACATAGAAAGTTTGTAATTCCACTAATTAATAAGGTGATATAACTATTTAACATGGTGATCCATCAATTTGCAGAGTGATATCACCATTTTCAGGGAAAACACAATAAAAAATAAAACATAAATGATATCATTGTTTATATTTAAAATACACCATTTATAAGAATGATACCATTATAATGTAGTAAAATAAAGAAAAAAATGGGTTACAAGGGCATTTATAATATTTGTAGGTCAATACTAGTGATTTATAGGTTGATTTTTCTATTTCCATAAAATTATAGTTTGTGTAAAATTTGAGAGCAAAATTGTCATTTCATAATGCATTTCTACCAAATTACAGGTTAAAATTATTGATTCACAGGTCAATATTGTCTTTTACCTGAAAAACATATAAAAATAAAAAATAAAACAAAAATGATATCGTTGATTAGTAGGGTGATATCACCAATTACAAGAATGATCCCACCGATTAGCAGATCATTCCTGATGCTATTATAGGAATGGAAAATTGATAAATAAGATGAAAATGAAGAGAAAATTATATCATTTCAGAGATAATTTTTTTAATTAGAGGATTTTTATGATGATTCAAAAGAGGTTGTGAGTGCTAGTACCTTTGAGCATGCCATACATGATCACATGATCATGAGGGATTTATTTTATTGTTAGTATGAAATATTAATGAAATGCATACAACTTAAGACCCAAGCACATGCCCTCAGATTGGGAAAGATCAAGAAAGAGCATAAAAAATCACAATAGATGATAAATAACACAATTTTACCTTCTTGTTTGGATGTCTCTATCTTACCGAAATACAAATTTTGATTTGCCTAGATATAGTGATTAAGGTTTTTGTCAATGGTGCAGATTTATTTTGATAACATCTCCCCTTATGATATGGATAATTTGGATGAACAATGCTTGATGATCAATGGATGATGATCTTAGGATTTGGTAGAGCTTCACTACACTAGTTGTCCATGTTGAAATGAGGAGGAAGCCCACTGATTTATAGGTTTGGTTGATGAATCAGGACCATTAGATCAAGATGAAAATTAGTAGATGAAAATCAGTCCTACATCTCCATGATGAGGAAGATGGAGTGTGTAAGAAGAAGGATAAATTGTGTAATAAATCCACTTATGAGAACTTTGGAGTGTGTAAAAGGGTGTAAGAGACCTTGCTTGCACACTTCTAAATTACATTGATTTGCCTTTTGGAAGAAGTGGATGCGGTGATGAACTTGAGATGAAAAATTAAATTAAATGATTTTTATATATTTTTTATTATGTATTCCATAATTTTTCGTTAGAATAAGATTAGATAATTAATTAATATTAATTAACTAATTCAATATGATGTAAATTTATGGGAAAGGATGTGATACTGGAAGAAGTTATTAATTAACTAGACTGGTTAGATGAATAAAGTATGATTTAGGATGATGTTAATGTGGGTAGTTAAAATCGACACAAGGTGTCCGATTTTAGATGTCTACAAAAATTAACTATCAATATAGAAGTGACATGTAATTTTTATATATTTTTTAAATGACCTTAAAAATAATCAATTATTATGTGTTTTAAAAACAGTAAATATTAAAATTATTCAAGATCACTTTCAACTTTGTAATTTGTCAAAATCTAAAAATTTCCACATATTAAAAAATACAGGATCACATGTTTATTCACTTTGTGAAAGTGAACACAAACAAATAACATAAATTATCTATGTAGTCATGGCCCAAGATATGTGATTATGATCACAACTTTGTGTTTACATTGTGACTTTAAGCAATGTCAAGGAACCATTATATTAATAAATTTCATTGTATATCTTCCACATATCTATTCCATTTATCTACAAAATAAATAAAGTAGTTGCAATCAAACATGAAACACTTTAATAAACCTACCCTATTTTAATAAAATTTGATGAAAAATAAAGGGATGTGTGGCGATTGCTTATAAGCCACAAGGTCATGAAGTAACATATTGGTATTTGTAAAAGGGACCATGACAAACTTAAGATTTACAAATACTTATTTGTGTTGTCAATTTAATTAAAACCTACCCTTATAGAGATTATCATGTGAAATAAACCTAGAATCTATGGTGAAATTGGGATTAATGTGGGTCACAAATTGAGATAAAGAAAGTTGTTACAAATAAAAAGTATCTTGATTTTTTCCACAACACCTTAAAATAATATCTCTCCATGAGTCACAATTCCTTTCATAATATAATGAAGTGGATCCATTGCTTCATGTGACTTCGCTTTATCGTGTGTAATCCCTGTGAAACATATGGCTTCCTCCTATTCAGTCTCTTCAACAAAATCACAAGGTCACTTTTATGTATGCATTATGAATTTAATCAAGGGTGAAAATATATTAGGTTAACAAATTTATCTATATATCTTTCATGAGTCTGTTTCCTTTATCTACAAAATAAAAAAAGTGGGCACAATTAAACATGAAACACTTTAATAAACTAGCTTGATTTGAAAAAAAGTTAGAAAGTAATAAAGGGATGTGTGGTAGTCACTTATAGGCCACATGGTCATGGAATAAAACATTAGTATTTTACCGTGACTTTGTGATTTGAAATCGGCCTTCGTGGATTGTGTGGACCTGTTAGAAAAATTAAGTCCAACCAAAAAACACAGAGGTCTACAATTAACAAAAGGATCTCAAGTAATAAAATTATAGCATGAATCTTTGACTTAGGTATGATTGATATTTTTAAAAAATACAATCAAAAGTGAGTACATGATGATTACGAAATGGCCATGTAGTCAAAACGTAGCTTGAATCATGTGGCTTTAGAGGGGAATATGTGGCAGTGTCATAGACTCATAGAGTTGTAGAGAAGTCATGGAGAGGTTTAGTCATAATGAGGCTTCCACATATCCATTATAATATCCAACTCACTTTAACATGAGGTTAAGTTTACACAATACAAATGTTTCAAGTGAAAAATTTAAATGTGAACTATTAGGCTTAGGCATACAAAAAAGTAGCCTCTATCATATGGAATGATATGACACAATATATAACTTAGCTTAGTTCTACATCCAACTTTCCCTGTCTTTTTTTTTTCATATCTTCATCATGACAAATAGCAGATTCATATATTTCATAGGCCAAATGAGTTTGCAAAGTGGTTTATACTTCCAAATGACTCTCGCTATTGTTGCACGGATCCATGGATTTATATATTTCATTACACACCATTAATTTTATTTTATCACGGCCTAACCTAATCTAAGTAATATATCCTCACTTAAGATATCAGGATTCCACTTTACCATGTGCAATAATAATATTACACGTGGACACTTTTAATTTTGACGTAACAATTAAGTTCATGCGACCACTTTGGGCATCTGATTGACTTTAAGTAAGGCAATGAATCCATTACGATAGTTAATTTAAATATATATATATATATTATAAGGGTCAACTCCCTTTACCTAAAAAATAAATAAAATGGCCATGATTAAATAGAAAACATTTTAATAGACCTACCTATTTTAATAAAAGTTCATGAATAATAAAGGGATGAGTGGCAGTCGCTTATAGGCCACAAGGTTACAAAGCAATGCATTAGGCTTTCACTATGGCTTTTTTTTAAAAAGTGGTTTCCATAGACTGCATAATAAAGTTATAAACATCAATTCTAACCTATAATCACATGGGTCTATGATAACAAATGGGTCTCAAGCAAAAAAATATAACATGATCGTTTGACTTTAATATTATTTTACCATATTTTTATTTAGTTATCTTTTATAGATAAAACTTAAGATAGATACAAATTGTTTAAGATATGTCTAAACTATATTTTTTTAATGTTATATTAAATTATACTTGAATTATTACATTTGATATAAATATAAATATAAAAATGGATAGGATACTTAGCTTGTTTCGAGTCTGTGTAGGACTAAGACTCTGTGCAGGGGACAATAAGCACTGAAATTGGATCAGGATTTCTCATATCTAGAAACTAAATTTTTTGTCTTGGCTAGATGAATCCAAAAGAAATAAAATGTCTACATCAATTATATTCATTTATCATATGTCGTATATGTCTCTTTATTATGTGATCAATTATCTTGGCGTATGATGTTATGCATACATGTAAATTATTTCTATGTGTAATATCAGGATTGCATTGTATGTGCATGTATAGAATTTCATCTCCTTCACTTTAGAACCCTAGATCCACTTTTAACACTAGGTTTGGTTTGAAAAGGAGGAAGATATATGGGTTGAGTTGACACCATCCATCCCCCATTGAGTGGCTGAGAGTTTAGTACATTTCTAATAATCTGAGGAGGGATGAAACCACACATATTTTTCCTCGTTAAGTGCATGTGTATAATAATGCTCATTTATATGAATGCAAGCCCTGATATTGTATTCGACACTTGATTATGGAAAACTTGACTTATTTTGAGGGTAATTTAAACTTGGTTATGACCTATTCCTTGTGTTTAAAATCTAATTTGGGAGCTTCAAGGTTATTCTTCTCAATGTGTAATTTATTTACTATGAGTAATAGATGTATGCTTGATAATTTATAGATAGGAATAGTGTTTGACCTATTTTATGTAAATATATGACTCTTTGGGTAACTTATGATGCCATCAACATGAAAAACATATGGATTGACTCATATGAATTATTTGAATTTGGAAAATGATTTTTAAAGATCATGTAGATGAATCTGGTAAGTTGGATAAGTCCATCACATGAAACCATCTAGGTATGACCAGAGTCTAATTTGGATAATAGGTAATTTAAGCATAGATTAGGGAATTCCTATAGGTGATTGATAGAAAATTGGAAAAATCAAGCCCGCATAAGGCAAATAGATAGGAGAGAAGGGTGTGTAAGATCCATATGTGTATGCAAAAGTTTTCTAAGTTAAATATAGGTCAATATTGACATTTTCAAGTGTCTAATACCATATTTTAGTGTCTATAAATGCCTCCCTTTTTATTCTGGAATTGAAAATGTTAGAATAAAAATGATAAAGAGATTATGTACTTTAGTGTGTAAACACACTTTATCTTTAGGACCGGGCTCCAACTATCTAGCTGCTTCCATGAAAATCTACAATAAAACATGTAACAATCAATGTCCTTATATGACATGAAATATAAAGTAAATTACATCAATTAAACATTTTAAATTTGAAGATTAATGAAGAAAGACACCTATAAATAGGAAAATAGTGTTGTCTTATATAATGTTAGAGATAAGGTGTTTTATGCCCCAATGGAGAAAGTTATTGGGGATTATGCTACTAGTTGATTGCCACTATTAAAATCATGGGGTGGGAAGATAAAAAACCCAATGATCATATCAAAGGAATAATTTTAAGTCATTGAGTGATGTAGAATGTCAACCAAATTACATATTTAACTGATTTTGAACCTCAATATGGAAACGCAGAGCTCGATACTAGTCTTGTATGTAAATATGGGTAGATTTAATCAATCACTACAGACAAATTTTAGATTCAGAATGTTTCCTTCAGTACCTTCAATGCCATTTTGAAAAAATAGAAAAACTACAATAGTGTGTGCATGAACAATGTTCATGCTCCCAATCTAATCATACTATGTCAATTAGATATAGAATGCTATAAAATCTATATGCCATGCTACTTGAAATATGATAAATCTAATAACATGTCACTCATATACCTACAAAGTGTATGTATATGCATTGGAAAAGCCCCTAAATTTGTCTCAATTTGTAAATAATTATCCCATAATCTGAACTAATTTGATGCTCTGACCCAATATGAATTATTTGAAATCTGTAATTAAACCAAAAATTTGAAAATATTTGTATAAAGGTTTTAATATTTATGACAAGCTTACTAATAGGCCCACCCTTTTGACGTGAGAGATGTAGCCTATGAATTAATCATCTCAAAATAAAAGAGATAAATACATCGTGTCATATAGATGTATTTAAGGATGTAAAACATGTGCTAATATGAGAAGAATATGTCATCATATCATGATAAAAACATTTATGAAAAATGTATCCTATGACATAGAAGTGTCATGCCAAGCTATATATAATAGCTAGAAGTGTCATGTCAAGATAGATATAACAATTAGTGACATAGGTAGTCAACATAGATATAAACACTCAATAGTAAGTCATGTAGGAAGATTCATGATATAGACAATGGAAACACATAAAAATAAAAAGTGCATGATGTGAATCACAAGACTAAAATATTAGCAATCAATCCTAGATGTATCTACACATATGCACAAACAATGTCATGGCCATTGACATATACAATAGAAGCCATAATAGCATTCAGTGAAGACATAATGTCATAGAATCATATAAGGCAAGAGTCATCAACAATGACATTAAATGTTGCACACAATCAATGTCACTCAAGTTAAGATACACATACAATGACCATTCAATGTCACACCATCACACAAGGAAAGCACTACAAATAGTGATAATCAATGTCACTCAAGGGGTTGGGTGGCTAAAAAGTTCATTTAAAAAAAAATGTGGTTTCAAAAAAAATATGCATGGTTTTTGTGATTTAGGCTCATTTATAATTAAAATTATAATGCATACACATGAACACACATATGTGATACTATTATGTTTTAGTATGCAAGGGTTTGAAGCAGGTCAAGTTAATCAACCTAAAGGCAAGTTGTGTATTTACTAAAATAAATGTTAAGTATAAGTTGACTTAAAATTGAAATTTATTTTAGTAAATATAAAATTTTTAGGTCACTTTGCATCTTCTAGAATTGGTATCATAGCTCCATGAGTTATGATTTATAATATAGTTTTTAAAAATCCAATCTAGTCAATACTTAGTCATTTTTAGGATTTTAGTATTAAACACAAGGCTTTCAAGTTGTAACTTTTACAACCAATGCCCATTTAGGTAAACATATAGTCATTTTTTAGGTGTTTACACATTTTGGATTACTTGTTGACATTTCTAGGAGTTCTAGTTTTTTCAAAATTAAATTTTACAAATAAACACACATCCAACCACCCCTTTATGTTGATTTTACATATGATTAGTTATCTTATAGCCAAAAATGACATAACAACACCATAATCATTTGAAATCAAGGTAAATGGGGATAATATGGAGGAAATTTGTGCATGATCACCCTAATTTAGTTTGAATTAATGTCAAAGTGGTGTGTATGGAGATACGTAGGTTACATTGGTGACCCACACACACCAAGCCACCTCTTTATGTTGATTTTACTTATGATTAGGTATTTATAGGATAAAATTAAATAAAAACACCATATATAGTTATGACCAAGGTAAATATAAAATTTTAGGAAGTTTTTGGATGATCATTCTATTTCTCTTTGAATTCAGGCCAAAAAGGTATGATTGTGGTAATGTAAGTCACATTGTGACACTTGCACATTTAAATACCAATTTATTTTGATTTTACTTGTGATTAATTACCTTAAAGGCTAAAATAGACATTAAAACACCATATCCACCTGCAACCAAATACATGCAAAAAATTTTAGGCACATTTATGCATGATCACCCTAATTCACTTCGAATTCAAGCCAAAATAGTGTGATTGGGGCAACATAATTCACATTGGTGACATGTGCACACCTAACCACCCATTTATGCTGATTTCACTTATGATTAGGTCCCTTATATGCCAAAATCAACATGGAAACACTATATCCAATAGTGACCAAGATAAATGTAGATGGTTTAGGGAACTTTTGTGCATGATCACCTAAATTTACTTTAATTTCAAGCCAAAGTGGTATAATTGGGAAACATGAGTCGTATTAGTGATCTACACATATCTAACCACAAATTTATGTCATTTTTACTTGAGATTATGGGGATTATATATTAAAAAAACCCAATAACACCATATACATTTGTGACTAACAAAAATGTAGATAATTTGGGGCACATTCATGTACGATCACCCTATTTTACTTGGAAATTAGGCTAAAGTGGTGTGATTGGGGTTAAACAATTTGAATTAGTGACCATGGCACCCCAAACCACCACTTCCTCATTATTTTACTTAAGATTATATCCATTATAGGATAAAATAAAGAAAGAAACACCATATCTATTTGCAACTAGGGCAAATGTGGTTAATTTTGGGCACATTTGTGTACAATCACTCCAATTCATTTTACATCAAGACAAAGTGATGTGATTGGGGAAACATAATTTAAATTGGTGATGTGTACACACCAAACCACTCATTTATGCTGATTTAAATCATGATTAGGTCCCGTTTATCCCAAAATCAAGACAAAAACACCATATCCACATGATAGGGAAATATGAATAATTTAGGGCACATTTATGTGTGATAATCCCTATTCAATTTGAGTTTAAGATAGATTGGTGTGATTGGGAAATGTAGGTCAAAATGTTTATACACACACACACAAAATCATCCCTTTATGTTGTTTTTACTTGTGATTATGGGGATTATAGTAAAAAAATAACACAACACCATATATCTATTTATGACCTAGGAAAATGCCAAAATTTTGAGGCACATTCATATGAGATTACCCCAATTCACTTAGAATTCAAGCCAAAATGATATGATTAGAGAAACATAATTTTCATTGGTGACCAACGAACACCCAACCACCCTTGATGTTGATTTTACTTATGATTAGGCCAATTATAGACCAAAAGTGACACACCAACACTATATCCACTAGCATCTAAGGAAAACACAAAAATGTTTGGGCACATTCATGCATAATCAAACCAATACCCTTTGAATTTAGGCCAAAGAGTGTGATTGGTATAACATAAGTCGTATTAATGATCTACATGCACTTAACCACTTTTTTATGTCAATTTTATTTGAGATTAGGTTCTTTATAGGCCAAAAGTTACACAAGAACACCATATCCACTTGTGATTAAGAAAAATGTAGATAATTTTGGGTACATTTATGCATGATCACCATAATTCACTTTGAATTCATGCCAAAATGGTTGAATTGGGAAATATAGGTCACATTGGTGATATTTTCACACCTAACCACCCCTTTATGTTGATTTTACTTGTGATCAGGTCCCTTATAGGCCATAATAGACACAAAAACACCATACCCTATCACATTACCCCAATGACACCACCATGGCATGAAATTAAATTGAATTGGGGTGTTTACACATAAATGTGCACAATTTTTTTTGTATTTTCCCTTGACACAAATTAATATGCTATTTTTGTCACTTTTATCCTATAACATACCTAATCATAACTAAAATTAGAAAAATGTTGTGGTTGGGTGTGCACTAGTCACCAATGCAACTTATATTTCCCCACTCACACCACTTTGGTTTGAATGTGCCCCAAATTATTTACATTTACTTATGCACAAATGAATATGGTGTTGTTTTTAGCATATAATCCCCATAATCACAAGTAAAAATGGCATAAATGGGTGGGTGAGTGTGAGAGGGTCACCATTGTGACCTACATTACCTCATTCACACCATTTTTACCTAAATTTAAAGTCAATTAGGTGATCACACACATATTTTTCTTGAATTATCCCTAATTTCCCTAATTCAAGTGTATATGGTGCTTTTATTTCACTTTTGGCCTTTAATAGACTAAATTGAAAGTGAAATTGACATAAAATGGGTGGTTGGGTGTACGTAATTCACCTATGAAACCTATCTTTCCCCAATCAAACTACTTTGGCATGGATTCTAAATGAATTGGGATGATCATGCACAAATACACCCAAAATTATCTGCATTTACCCTGATCACATGGATATGGTGTTGTTATGTCACTTTTAGCTTATAAGGGAGATAATGTGCTGGTTACCAATGGGACTTAGATTGCCCAAATCACATAAATTTGGCCATAATTTGAAGATAATTAGGTTTACCATGCATGAATGTGCCCCATATTTTCTACATTTTCTCTTGTTGCAAGTGGATATGATTTTGTGTTGCTTTTGGCCTAGAAACCCTCTAATCACAAGTAAAAATTACATAAAGTAGTGGTTTAGTGTGCATAGGTCACTAATTTAACCTATTTTACCCCAATTACATCACTTTGGCTTGAATTTGAAGTGAATTATGGTGATCTCTCATACATGTGCCCTAAATTGTCCATATTTTCCCTGATTGCTAGTGAATATGGTGGTGTTGTGTCAATTTTGGCATATAAGGGAACTAATCACACATAAATTTAACATAAATGGGTGGTTAGGTGTGTAATAGTCATAATGTAACTTAAATTTCTCTAATCACACCATTTTGGCTTGAATTCAAAGAGTAATGGGGTGATATTACATAAATGTGCCTATAATTATTTGCATTTACCCTAGTCACAAGTGTATATGGTATTTTTGTGAAATTTTTGGCCTAAAAGGGACCTACTCACAAGTATAATCAACATATATGGGTGATTAGGTGTGCAAGAATCACCAATGCAATGTATGTTTCCCCATTCACACCACTTTGGCATGAATTCAAAAATAATTGGGTTGACTAGGCACAAATATGCCCCAAATTATCCTCATTTACTATAGTTGTAAATGATTATAGTATTATTTTGCCACTTTTGGCATATAAGGTACCAAATCCTAATTAAACTTGACATAAGGGGTGGTTTGGTGTGCATTGTTTTGTATAATTTAATTTTAGTAATCCTAGAGCTATTAAAAATGTGCATTGGTTTGGTGTGCATTGGTTTGTAAAAATTTAGGCATGATAAACACTATAAAGTTTTTAAATATATCTCATGAAAATATGAATATGACATTGAACACACTCTAGAATTTCCAAGAATATATATATGATATTTATAGAGAAAAAAATAGAGCTCTTGAACCTAAAATTTTCTATCAATGAACTAGTCCTTTCTGCACCAGTAACAAGCTATTTTGAGGTGGATTTATGATACACCAACTCTAGGGCAAAGGCTAGGATCTATGGGTTGTATTGGAGTTACCAACATGAAGTTGTGGTGTAAGATGCATGGGTGCAGTTTTGGATCCCTTATGCTGACCTTGAACAAAATTTTGATGCCTTCCTCCATATGATTATTGTATCACATTCTAATACTTTGCCAACTATTGGTGTCCCACATGCCCTTCACAACCTCTCTTCTGGGATCATGATTGACTGCCAATCCTTCATGCTAGCATTTCTTGCATCAAACTTTTACCACAAGTGGATCCCCTCTTTATATTAGACAATTTTACCTGCCATGACTACTTAATTTATAGCTTGGATGGCCTTTAGATAGTCTCTTCCAGCCCATTAGAAATTATTGTTAGGTCCTACAACCCTATGGTCTACTCTTGGTTATGAGAGGAGGATGCATGAGAGTTTTTTGGGCATTTTAATTAGAGTATATTAAAAAAAAGAGACAAAGAATATGATATTCTACACAATTTGCTATTCACTCAATTGATGAACAAGTTATAAAACATTTGATAGCAAATAGCAAAGGATTGAAAAGAGAGTTGTACATATTGGTGCATACAACTCTAAAAAAAATCATTGCCCAGAGGATGATAATCAACCATTTAATAAA
>JARHVA010001002.1:1497500-1502500 GCA_037957365.1 Torreya grandis | reverse complement strand
TTCAAGTGTATGATATGTATAGATTAATCTGTATTCTCAAACACATAAGGAATAAGTTAAAAATTACAACAAGGGAGTTTTAAAGAACATCTTAAATTTTAAAAAAAGAATTGTTAAGGAATTACTCAACCCAGAGGAGGAGGTCCAAGTTAACTGGATGAATTAGGTTAAACTCATGAATGAGAAGGTTCTAATTAGTAAATTATATAATTTAAAAAGAAGCTATCTTTTGGAAGCAGAAATCTAGATGCATTTGGCTAAAGGAGGGGGATAAGAAGTCTTAATTATTTCATCATTAAACTATCAGACATATAAATGCCACCAAAATTAGATAATTGATCAAGGAGGATGGCTCAGTGTGTAAAGAAGAAGCTGAAATAAAATAAGAAATCATCTTCTTTTTTAAAAGTTTGTTGTTGGGTAGGACTAGTTTTAATCTGATGAAGGAAAAAACATTCCCAGATTTTTTCAACAATGTTATCAATAAAGAGGATAATGCCAACCTCCTCAATTCACCTTCACCCAAAGAAGTTAATTTTTTTGTGTTCTCCATGGAGGGAAACAAAGTTCTGGCGATAGATGGATTCCTACCTAATTTTTTTCAACATTCTTGGGATGTGGTTGAGTCAGAGGTGGTGGTACTAGTTTCTAAATTTTCACATTGGGAGAGCTTATCAAAAAGATGAAAAACACCTTATTGGTTCTTATCCCAAAGAATCCTAGAGCTAAAAATTTGAAGGACTTATATCTCATAATTATATGCAACATTATTTATAAAATTTATTTCACAACCATGGTTTTGAGACTCCAAACCCTACTACCAAAAACCATTTCAGAACAACAAGGGGATTTTGTCTTTGGAAGGAAAATACCATATGGAATTATCCTAGTTCATGAGGCTCTTCACTCCTTGGATAATCACACAAGGGTTAGAATGTTCCTAAAGATCGACATGAACAAGGCCTGTGACAAAGTTTAATGAAATTTCTTGGATAAAATTATAGACAAAGTTGGGTTAAACCCCAAGTTCAGAAGGATGATATAAACATGCATTTATTCCCCTAAGTTATTTGTTCCAATTAATGGAGCACCAAAAGGTTTTTTTTATGGTGGAAAGAGGCCTTAGATAGGGAGACCTATTTCTCCCTATTTTTTCATTACCTTGGTGGAGGCCTTAGGGAGAAGTCTTAAAAAATATAGAGTTCAAGGTAAGGTGAAAGGCCTTTAAATAACTCCCTGCATGGATCCCATCACACACCAAAAATTTATGGATAACACATTTATGTTGGGATAAGAATATTTAGGGGAAGATAAAGATATAAAAATCAATTCTTAAAGAATATGTGGAGGTCATAGGGAAATGTGTTAGCCACTCTAAAAGCTTGATATTTTTCATTCACATGTTGATTTCTATTCAAAGGAGGATATCCAATATTATGGGGTGACAAATTAAGAACCTATCCTCCTCTTATTTAGGAATTAATTTATTTAAAGGTATGATGTATGTGGATTGCTTGAATTGTATCTTGGAATATAGAGAAAAATTATGGGGTGGAAAGGCAACCTTCTTTCCTAGGAAAACAAACTTCAATTGATGAATAGTTCTCTCTAGAACATTTTGATTTACATGATGTCTCTTTCCAACATTCCATAGAAGGTATATAAAAAAATAGAGTAAATATAAAGTATATTCATGTGGTCAAGTAGTGAAGAGAAGATTGGATTTTGCCTTTTGGCTTGGGAAAAAGTTTGTCTATCTAAGGACCATGGAGGGTTTGAACTTAGAAGAACAAAAAGTATGAAAAAATCACTGGTTATGAATATGGATTAGAAAGTGATTAAAAATAACAACCTTTGGAACAACACTATCAAATACAAGTATCTATAAGGCAGTTATGAGGATAACTTGATGATGGTGAATGTCCCACCCCAAGGTTCAACATTTTGGAAGACACTAATCAAAAGTAGAGATATGCTATGGGAGGAATGTAAGTGGTGATTTTGGATGGAATAAAAGTTTAATTTTGGGAGGAATATTAGTTTTTTGACTTACCCCTAAGTTATAAACAACCATGGTTTGAATTGAGATATATTTTCAAGAGAACTCTAGGGGAAAAAGTCAAAGACTATTGGGAGCCCAATGAGAGAGGGTACTCTTGAAAAATTTTAACTTTGGAGATTGAATATGTTTATATTATTAAAATATTGAGTATCATAAATTAGAAGTTGAAATAAGTCCATATTTTCCAATTTATAAAAGAGAATAAGCTAATCTGGCACATAGAGGAAGATGGGGAGTACTTGGTCATATCTAGTTACTCGTTGGTTTTGAATATTACTGAGGATGGATTCTCATGGAGAACCCTTTGGGTAAGGGACCTTAATCATAAGGTTAAAATTTTATTTTGGATAGTGGCTCAAAATATAATTATGATGGTTGAAAATATCATGAAAAGAGGGATAACCAACCCCAAAAGATGTGTCTTATGTGAGAAGGAAGCTAAATCAGTCCATCATCTCTTCTTAGAATGTTTTTTTTAAATTATATAATTATAGATCATTTTCTACCCCTATTCAATTTAGCATGGGTGAGTTCCAAATCTCTATTGGAACTTATCATTTAATGGAAACCTCCTTAAAATTGTCCAATGTTAAAGTTTTTGTGGAAGCTAACCCTCCCTCATTTATTATGGGGATATGGAAAGAAAAAAATTAAAAAAAAATTAAAAAAGAAGAAGAATAAGAATAGGTTACAGTGGGAATGAGGATAACTGAGGCCACAAGGATAACTATCAAAATTTTATTAAGAATGTTAAAAAAAACCACACATGATTCTACTCTGAACATTCTTCATAATTGGAACATCAATGTTCAACCTGAAAAGGAAGATGCTAAAAGGAATATTGACATGAATCAAGTCAAATGGATCAAACCTCCTAAAAATTGACACAAATTAAACTTTTATGGGGATTATAAATGGAATCTGAGAGAGACGAGATGTGGAGGGGTCACTAGAGACAATAAAGAAGTTTTGTGGCATCTCATGCAGGCATGTTATGGATCTTATCTAGCTATGTTACTGAGGCTAGCACTATATTATGAGGAATTCAATTGGCTAAGGCACTGAAGTTAAAAACTCTTATTATAGAAGGAGACTCTTTAAATATAATTAACTTCCTTAATGGAAATTCTAATCCCTATTAGATAATCCTGAATGTGATTAGGGATGCTAATATCCTCATAAATGAATTGAGCATCAACCAAACCTAAAATGAAAGTAATAACTGTGTAAATTTGATGGAAAATAGAGGTGTCTTGAGCCAAAACTTCATGAAATAAACCAACTTGGATGATCTACCTAAGGCCTTCACCAAAATTATGAAGGAAGGAACAAAATTTTCCCCTGGAGAGTTAGAGGAGGTGACATGATCTCATTCATTATGCATTATTTTATAAGATTTTATATGAGTACAAAAGTAAATGATGACTATGGCAACCATTGTGAGAAGCTTAATCCCAATATATGGAATGAATATGATGAATGAATTATGGGAGTTCACTTTGTAATCATTATCTTCAAACGTGCAAGTGAGATGCTTTTAGTTACCCTGGCTTCAAGGCTAAACTAGATATCAAAAGAAACATACATCAATAGGGAAAATAGATACATTGGCTAGATGGGAGGCAATAGGGACTAGGATGAGCCCATATATTAAGAATTAAGGCAAAAAATTCCATATGGCATATACTAAAAGTTGGTAGGTTGACACCCTACATGGAAAGAATTTTTGGCTTTGATCCAATATTGTCTATGGATTTTTCAAAGGTGTGGAATGATAGACTGATCACAATGAATTTTACTAAGGAAATAATCGATAAAGTTACAGGCATGTCTTATGATAGTGTTAAAGCCTTTAAGAATAAGCAAAAGAGGAAATAACTTATCCACAATTTATTTAATGAAGGAAAGTGGATTCATGAAGCTAAGGATAGATTCTTGCAAGTGACCCTACCTTACCCATGGTTGAAAATTTTCCTCAAGATTATGCACTATATTACACTGGAAGGTAAGTATCATATTATGTATTCACATAATTTTCTGTTACTTAACCAATTTAGTCACAAGAGAACTATTAACATACCTTTCTAACTCCTTGGGTCCCTTGAAAATTCAGTTTTGGATTACTAGTTGGACAAGATTTATGTCATTATTCATTAAGCCCTTATATTCCTTTTAATCCAAGTGGGACAACCAACCATTGATATGATGGTTGGGAAGCTTGTAAATCAAGAAGGGATATGAGATGACTTAGAACCCTTAGGGGACTTTGGAAGAAAGTGGGTAGAGTTCAGGAGAGGAAGAAGAAACCCTAACCCAAACCACTAAAAATTTGAAGAGGTCTAAGGGAAAGGAAAAAATTAATGAGGGTAAGAAGACATTGGAAGCTATGGGAGGGTTTTATGAGATTGAGGCATTAGAGATTGAGAATTCCCCACTATATATAGATGCAAATCTAGTGTCTTTAAGTAACCTGAATTTAATGGATGAGGACACCCCTATTCAAAAGGTGACATAAAACCCCTCTACAAGGCTTAATCATAAGGTTAAATTACTCAAGGCAATGTTGGACAAGTTTAAGGTAGTAATAAATAAGTATTTGGATTTGATGAAGGAGACTGTATTTGAATTTAAAAAAATGAAAGAGGAGATGCATGCCCTTTAGATTGAAGGGAAGGACAAAGAGGCTGAGGTCAGAAAGAAACCTCTTAGTTTGTTAAATCCTTTGTTTGAGGAAATCCTTAGGAAGGAGAGAGATAGTGAGAAAGATAGGAATAATAAGCAAATGAGTATGGGTCAAGGGTAGTCCAAGTCAGTGGTCTAAAGGGAATTAAGAAAGTGAATTTGAATAGCAATATGGAACGAGAAAAGACTCGGTGTTGACAATAGTGATGTTCCAAGTAAAAGGACTAAAGACAATATGAGGAAGAATGAATATAAT